>VMDR010026381.1:0-14037 GCA_007922815.1 Macrotus californicus
GGCCAAGATACATGGTCATAGCCTCAGGCTGTGCTAAGGTGATCAGTTTTCTATTGTTATTTCATTTTACGAATTTCCACCTAAGATTTCTAAACCAAACCCATTCAGCCTTGATATAACCTTCCTGAGGAGAAGCTCGAAAGAAGCGTGAAAGTATTTTCAAGCACCATTGACTTTTACTTTGGGTTTTCCAAGCAAAACTATTTACCAAGAATTAAACACTCTGACTCTGAATGGATAGGTTACGCTTCAACTGAAGGTGTTGGAAAATTCTCAGGAAGTGCAGCAAACAGAAATGATACACTTTTCTCCATTTTAGGATTATTGCTGAAGTCACAAAACTTCATGTGCTTGAGTCTGGAATGTTTCCTGTGCTCTGCTCCTTTCTGAAGTACATCAAACAGAAATTATAAAGAAAGGCATCCACACTCCAGCATCACACTGACCTGCTGGAATATATCTCCTGAGAACTATTGGCGGCTGAAGATTGCTTCTTCAAATTTGTAGGAAAGAAAGTAATTTGGGATAAATCAAGACAAGCATCTAATCTTGGTAGAAATCTAAGTGAACGGAAATATCAACTTCTAGGAGGCCTTACCCTTGGCCAGTTACAGCATCTTAGCCAGAGATTCCTACTAGGTCAGTGGTCCCAGCTCAGAGAAGAAGGAGCCATCATGTCTGTGAGAATTGAGAGAGGAACATTGCATAAACTTAAAGTGATCATGTGGGGCAGAGCAGCAAGTATCTAAAGAGAAAGTGTAATTTAAAAAAGTCTGTGCCCTCCTAGGTTTTGTAGAATGAGGACTTTTAAGAGCAATAGACAGTCACTGTGTAACTGGCTTCCTTTTTAGGTAACTTGAAATACCAGGAGGAGAAACACACTTCCATTTATTTTTAGAAGTGAATGTTTCTTGCAATGGTGTGAAGGGGTTTCTTACAGATTGGATGGAAGTTACATCTGAAAAATGAGACGAAACCAGTGATTTAGCAGCAATGCACCTTCCTAGCTGTGCCTGTGCCCAGTCCCAAGCAACATCAAGCGCCCCAAGAAGCACTATTTACCGCCACAGCGGAGGGTGAACAAGGCAGTCACATTAGAAAGCATCGGAAGTAAGAGTGAAACATGTTTTTGTAAACTTCTTTTGATATCCTGGGATGACCTCTTTAAAAAAATTACATTCTCTCCATTGTCAAAGCTCCATCCCATCCTTGAAAATCATATAGAGGTAAATTTACACCTGATCTCCTAATTTGTTATTTTCAATTTAGTGCGAATGAGTGTCATTTCACATATTTCTCTTACTGTAGTGGATTTGTGTTTGCTGTTATTCCCTGAAATCTTTGCACCTTAGAATGTAACCACCACCAAGACAGATGATGGTTTTAAGGCTTTGAGCCCTCGTGTATTCCCCAGAGCTTTGCACACAGAGAGTGCTCAGAAGCATTTGCTGAGTAGATTTGAATTCATAATTAAATTATTCAGATATGGAATGCCTGACTCTGTTTGTAATCTGGCTTGGGCATTTGAGGAGTTGGAGTGGACAGAAAAATTGAGGTAGACCACCTTAAGCCACTTTGCAACAAGATAAAGGGAAATGAGCTCTATAAATTAGTGTGCTTTGTTCTGCCACACAGCAGGTTTTATTGAGATGGAAAAGAAAAGCTGTGGGCGCCACCTGGTGGTAAGTGCTCCCCAGTGCCTCTAATCGCTGGGGAGAGGGCCGATGATAATGGGACACTAAATAGCAGAATATCGGAATACACCATATCGGACCTGTTTTGTGGGGCAGTGGCATTCCACCTCACCCCTGAAACCTGGAGGCACTCTAGGTGAGAAAATCCCGTGGTTGCTCACCTTCGGCACTTCCCTTGTACTTTTCTGCATATTCCTCTTTCCCATTTACAATCTTCTCTGATCTTGCAAAGACCATGCCTTCTCTCCTGATGTCTCTCTTTCCTTTCCTTTGCCCCAAGGCCTCCAGGGTGGGAAAACAAGAATATAAAAGATCTCATTGCAGGTTTATCGAATGTTCTGCATCTCTCTATCTCAACATAGACCTCAAACCTCTCAGCACTAACTTATGCTGATAATATCTGTGGTGACTTATGTTCCTTGAACACCGATTTTAGGAGAAATGCTGTGAGTTTCAGCCTTACAATAAACCTTTCAAGATCAGTTAAAGAAATTCGAACAGAAAGATGTTGCCGGTGGTACTCCATAGATATACATGAGCGTCATACCTATTTTTATTCCAGCAGGGTTGGCTCAGTCCTTACACTGAGTAGAAGAAACATTGTTGAGAGCATTTTTTTCATGTGCAAGAAAATTGCTTTGATTTCTTACAAAGGGTTCCATTTTGCAGATCAAAGAAACTGAATTAGTTGATTTTAAATCTGTTTAAATCTGACATCCTTAAATTGTGCTAAAGTCAGAATACATCTAAAGGCAGACATTCTTCCTCTTCAGGAACTTGTAATTAATTATAAAGAGAAGCGATTGAACTGTTCGTCTTTCAGTTTCACATTTCTATTCCTTTTCCTACATTCGTGTTCCGTGTCAGTTGGGAACGCTGCTCGTTCGGCGAGGCAGGATTCCTGTGTCAGCGTCACACTGCTGTGTTGTCCCAGCCTAAATCTCACCCTGCCCACTCATTCCCAGATACTCGATCCCACAGGGCACCAGGGGAGCTAGTGGAAGCCAGAGATTCCAACCTGGAGGCCAAGGGGCTGCCTCTGGCCTTCAGATGGGTTTTTTTTTGGTCTCACATATCACTTCATTTTAAAAATTGAGCCAGCCTTTAGATATTAGGAGAGTTCTCATAAAAATCCTGATTTCTGCATTCTTTTTAAATGAACTAGCTGGAAATGAGTATCTGCTGAATTGTTCATTCAAGCATGTTTTTTCCAATCAGTCATAGTCATTTCTGACTTTGAGACTAAGTGTCTGTTTGCAGTTTTGGAAAATGAATCAGATGACACTGGAAGGCTGGACTTCTGCTAGGCCCACTCACTCCATCTCATCTGTTACCCTGTAGATATCAAAGTCTGCAAACTTCTGCTGTTCCGGAAGGAGGTGGCCAGTTGGCACAGTTCTTGTCATGTGTTAGCTCAAGAAGGCGCTTCTGAAATGCTGTTTCACTTTAAGGTAATGGTGCTCTGGTGACTTTCACTAAGAGAAATGTCATTTCTTAGGAATAGGATTTGATGCCACTCTCTAGGCCAATGATACATGATCAAATCTCTAAGGAGCAGGATTTGTTTGCCTCAGGCATTTCACCTGTGTGACACAGCCCCCGGAATCTCAGAAATCTCAGAAGTGCTTCTGGATAGTGTCTGAGGATCCTCATACTTGTTGTGGTCAACAACCTTGCTCAAGGTCACACATTTAATAAGAGGCAGAATCAGTATTCCAAGTCAGGTCACTGACACTGTGAATCACTGTGCTGGGAGTTCCAGAAATATTTGTCAAATGCATAAACAAACCTGTGAGGTTATATGCAACAGTATCCATCTCATATAGTTATAAAGATTGTTACATCCTCAGAAATTGAAACTTGACTTGATTTCTCTCTCTCCCTCTCACCCATCACTAATCTATTTCCCTTTCACGATGTATCTTAGATCTGCCCATTCCCTGCATCTGGGTGGTCACCACCTGAGACCAAGTGGTTACCATCTGTCAACGGGATTGGCACAATAGCATCTTGACTGGTCTCCCTGCTTCCAGTTCTGTGCCCTCTGCAGTCTGCTCTCCACGTTGCAGCCACAGCGCACCTCACGCTACTTATATAAAATGAGATCCTGTCATTTCTTTCCTTAAAACCCTTCAGTCATTTCTTAGTGCCTCAGGAAACATTGCAGAATCCTTAATGTGCCCAGCAAGGCCTTGCCTGCATTTCATCTGACTGGTCTCCATCCTCACCAAGAATTGCACTGAACTTCCCCGATAGCACCTGTTCAGGTTCAGGGCCTTCCCAGACATATTCTTATCCTTCCTTTTTGACCTGTTCAACTCAAACTTATCCTTCCCAAAGCTCCTCAGATTCTTCGTCACTCCTCATTCTTTAATACACACGCATATGCGTTTTCTCACCATGATTTGCTTTTACGTTACTTCTCACTCTTTCTAGGTACATGATTGATCATGTCAGTATTTGATTGTCAAACTCCTGAGCAGAGACATGTCTCTGTTGCTAACTATTGGTGCCTCAGCAGTAAACACATACCACGTTACTAATAAATATTTGTTCAGCTGAATTGCAAAAATATATGTAGGAACATGCGCTTCCTAGAAGGCTGAAGTTCAAGGGGCAAAAATGTCATTAACGGACCCTAGTGCAGACTCTGAATTTCATCCTTCAGGTAAAGATGTAACCTCACCAACCCTGAGTTTATTTTCAATGTTTTATTGTTTATGCTGTTACAGTTATTCCAATTATTGTTCCCTGTACCCTCCTCCACCCAGCCTGCCCCCACTTCCATAGTCAATCTCCACCTCATTGTCCAGGTTCATGGGTCTTTGATATATGCTCCTTGATTCTGAGTTTTGTTCAAGGCTCAAGAGCACCCAAGTTTGCCAACATTTCCTTGAATGGAAGTGTTCAGCCATTAGCAGAGAGTCTGCCAGAATGATACAAGCTCTGACTAGAGAAGACTGTGCCACTGCGAAACCGGGGGCTTTCTTGGATTGTGCAAGGGTCATTGCATGTGGAGGGGAGTGAAAGCATTTGAAGAGAGGTGACCAAGTTAGTGTGGGACTAGTTGCAGGGGCTGAGAGGACTAAATCTGAGATGACTCTCTTGTTAACAGGTTTTCTCATTTAATCTTCATCATTCCTTAGGCAATATTATCCTCATTTTGTAGTTTGGGCTATGTATACAGTACCCCTGGCACCTTTACTTTCTGTTGGAGAATCTGGAGCTGGGGAAGGCCCCTCTGAGCTGCACTCTCTTTCTGCTCTGTGTGCCCAGTTCACTTCTGAGAAGTTTATGTTCCCTTGGCTAATTAAGATGGAAACTTAATTCAACCTACAGGGAATAATTGAGGTGAGCTATGGAGGAGTGTGGTTGTTTTCTCCAGCTATTCTGTAACCCGTGTAAAGCACTGAAATAAAAAGAATTTAAAAACTTAGATAAAAAAGACATAGTTGCTGAAATATGCAAATCATAAAATTGTTTTTCATTTTTCTGGTGTGTAGAACTGTGAGCTATTGGGTGGCTTTGGATGTTGACATTTCCCTTCTCCCCTAGTGGCACATTATAATTTAATGTCACATGGCCCAAATTATTGCTAAGAGATCTTGGTTGTGTGCATACAACAGAGTGGGCAGAAATCTGAAGGTTAATCTCTTCAGAATCCTTATGGGCTCCACAGTTCCAATAATGTTCCTTGAAAATTTCTTAATTTGCTTGAAAGTGTTTAAGTGTGAATGTGTAGCCTTGGTTAAAACAATAATACCCAAGGTTAAGAATATGATTGTTAACTGCTAAGAAAAACTAGATTGAGCAAGAGTTGAATGAACAGGTTCATAAACAGTCATCTGTGACCATGTACAATGCACCCCACTATTAAGACTGGAGTAAAGTAAACCTTTCCTTTATAGGTGTACATTTTGAGTGAAACAGAAGATTTCTGGTCATGTCATTTCTGCGTGCACATGACCTTTTTGAAATGATGATCTCAGTTGATCATTTAAGGCTGTGAATCCCTGAAAAAAGTTGGTTTGGGAATATACTTATATATTTATATGTTTATAAATCTTCAATGGAATTTGTTAGTACTGGTGATCTTGTTCATTGATACGTGTGCATATGGCTAGCAGATACAAGTAGCACCAGTATAATCATCACTTAGTCATCTAGGGGCATCCTTATATATTGCATGAAAGTCATGAATATCCAACGTGCGTTTCCTCCTGATTGTTCTTGAGTAAACGTTTCGTCAATTGTAATCAGAACTAAGTGAGGGAGAAATGATAGACATGCATTTTCTTTTTTTAAACAAGGATTCATTTGAACAGTGACAAAATGGGCTTGATCCTTATATATATTTTTTCTCTTTCTAAGAGATCGGGTTGTAGGTGTTAAATGCATTCATGGGAAGCCATAGTCATCTTCTGATATTATCAGAAAGATAATAGGCTGAAATAGAAAGTCAAAAATAATTATGTGAGAAGAATAAGGTAGAAAAACAAATGAATGACACTCACTTGTGGCTCTGAAGAGGCTTATTTACCTGCTGATAAAAATGGGTGTTTTTAGGTAGCACTTCACTCATGGGCCCACCTAGACTACTCCTGAATCAGACACAAAAATAGTAGTGAACTTCTATGTAGTGCCTCCTACAGAATACTATTTTGCTTTATCATGAATAAGGAAACTTTAAAATTCACTTATTTACCTTTTGAATATTAACCCTGTTCTACTGAAACTATAGAACGTGCAGGCTTTGACCACCTGCAAATTAGAATTTCTTGTCATCATCTGACAGCCCAATTGGGCTGAATAGGCTGGACAAGGTAGGAAAAAAGAAGAGAGATGCCCTTGTTCTCAAGAAGCTCACAATTTGATCATGAGAGATTCTGCCTCATCCTATGTGAGGTAGGATAGGTAGTAAACCAAGGCAAGGAGGAGGAGGGGACATGGCTCACCCACTGACTCAGCAGCCCTAAGCCTGGTCCAATAAGATTGCTGGGTGTTCCAAACATCACAAGCAGAGATAGTGTAGGAGGAGGGGAGTCCTCGAGACCCCATGCTGGGGAAGGAGGCCTCCGTAGCAGTGTCACTGACTATGACAAAGAGCCTTTACTAGCTGAGAAAGAAGCTTTTGTAGTTGTACATTATTTCCAGGGTTTAGAGAGGGGAGCAGGAGGGGGAAACTAAAAACTGACTGAAGTATATAACTCCTGAACCCCAATAGTCGGCACACTCAGATTAGCCGGGTCCTCACTTGTAGCCTTGGCTCAAGTGTATAGAACACACTTACTAACAACTTTATTTCCTCTATGTGTTTAGATTAGCCAGGTACCTGCTCACAGATTCGTGCCCACATATGCTTCATAAATAAAATTGCTATCTCATTTCCACTATATGTATTTGTTTCTTGTTTGAATTTGTCTCTTGCGAGCAAGGCAAGAACAGAGGAATGAGTTTGGGGGGATTCCCCTGACTTGGGTCTCTCCCCAGTAATACATGCACATGCTCTTGAACTCTCCTTGAAACAGGGATTAATTATTTAGCTTTGTTTATGAGGGAAAATTTTCTTATATATTTATATATTCTAAAACTCCTACAAATCAAGGAATTACAGAGTGTCAGAACAAGAAAGAGACATTAAGAATCATTCTAGTCTGTCTCCATTGAAGTACCAATTTGAGCATCACTCATTCCTTTGAAACATTATGAAGGAAAATTTTAGGACATTTATTGAAAGGGATATTAACAAGTTATTTAGGACATTAATCTATTTTATGTGAGAAATTCTGAGTATTTTGTGCCAATCTCTTTAGGCCTGCAAAGTTTCTGCTGAGAAATCAATCAAAAGTCTAATGGGCGCTCCCTTATGTGTTTGTAATTGCTTTTCTTGCTACTTTTAATATTCTCTTTGTCTTTAACCTTTGGCATTTTAATTTTGTGAGACACTTTGGGTTGATCTTGTTTGGGGCTCTTTCTGAACTTGTATGACTATTTCCTTCATTAGGTTAGGGAAGTTTTCAGTTATTATTTCTTCAAATAGGTTTTCAACCTCTGCCTCTCTTCTCTCTGTGGTACCCCTATAATGATAACGTTGGTACACTTGATGTTGTCCCTGAGGTTCCTCAAACTATTCTGATTTTTTGGATTCTTTTTTCCTTATTCTGTTCTGATTGGGTTATTTCTGCTATCTTGTCTTCTGGATTGCTTATTTGACCCTCTGCTTCACCTAATTTGTTGTCATTTCCCTCTAATCTCCATTTCAGTTATTATATTCTTCATTTCCGACTGGCTTTTTTTATGTTTTTCTATCTCCATTTTTATGTTTTCCATCTCTTTGTTGAAGTTCTCACTGAGTTCACCTATTCTTTCCATAAGTTTATTATAACCAGTGCTATAAACTCTGCATCTGGTAGATTGCTTGTCTATTTCATTTAGTTCTTTTTCTGGAATTTTGTTCCTGTTCTGTCACTTGGGGCACATTTCTTTGTGTCTTCATTTTGGGCTTTTCTCTGTTTCTATGTATTAGGTAGATGTGCTGGGTGTTTCAGTCTTGACAGAGTAGCCTTATGTAGAAGGTGTCCTGTGGAGCCCAGTGACAGTCTTCCTGGTCACCTGAGCTGGGTGCTCCAGGAGCATCTCCTATGTGGGTTGTGTGTGCCCTTCTGTTGTAGTTGAGCCTGATTGCTGTTGGCACATCAGTTGGTGGATTTGACCCTGAGGCCACCTGGCTGTGAGAGCTGTTTGTGACGACAGAGAATGATCTATGATGTGGGTGCTGACCCAACAGAATGGGAGTTGCTTTAGTTGGGCTCTGGTCCCGGCCGAGTCTGCCCTTCGGGTATGTCATTAGTGGGGCTGATTGGACAGTACTCTGCTGTGGTCTGAAAGCAGCCAATGCATATGTCGGTTCTGGAACTTCTTGGCTGGTGCTTCAGTGCAGATCAAGGGCAGCTGCCATTTATGCTGGGCTTGTGGTTGCTTAGTTGAAGTTGCGTTCCAGGCCCAGATGGGCCGCTGCTAACACCAGGCCTAGGATCACTTAATGAAAGTTACAATGAAAATTGAGACCTGTTGTTCATTGTGCTGAGCTTGGGGGCACTTAGCAACAGTGACAAGGCATGATGAGGTTGGATGATCTTGTCTGGGGTTTTTGAACTCTCGAGAGATTTGGAAAAAGTCCACAGTGAGACCCGAGATGGGAGGAGCTGCTTGGACCTGGTGGATGAGTTTGGTGAGGCAGTGTCTCAGGAAATCACCAGGCAGGTGAACAGTTTTAGACCAGGTAATGGAAAGCACAGATTTGGCATCTGTCTGTGCTGGGTTGGATGGGTGATGGAAAGAGTTCAACAAGGGAACAATGGCACCTGCTAGCAGTTCTGTCCCCAGAAGGTCCCTATTTACAACCCTGTCTATTTAGCCATCACCCTGAAGTTAGTTTAGTTCCTCCCTGTGTGTCCCTGGTGTTTTTTGAGCTGTGGCTCCTGTTCTACAGCTTAGAGTGAGTGAATTTGTGAGTGAGTGAGTGTGCGTACAGGCCCTTTAAAAGATTTGCCTCAATCTCCAGTAGTGCCCTGTCCTTCTTGGCTTCACACTGGTTTTCAGAGACAGACCTTATGGAGACTCCTGGTCCTGGTGCACTGGTCTCAGGAGACCATCGTGGGGCTAGGGCCCCTCACTCCTCAGAGTGCACCTATGCAGCTAAGATGTGCCTCCTGATTTTTAATCCTCACACCGTGAGTGTGGGACCTGCTTGTTTTGCATCTTCCCCCTCTCCTGTTAGTCTCAATGTGGCTTCTTCTCTATGTCCACAATAATAGGAATTCTGTTCAGGTACTCCTGTTAATATAAGAAATGTTTGAACCTGAAGAGAATTTTTATGAGATAATTTGAGCCAAACTGATGACAATGGCTGGGAAGCAAAATACTCTTAGAGAATGACAGTTTTGTACCTTACTTGATACATTACAATCAGAGGAGGAGGCAGATGGGTGTTACCTGAGATCTATTGGATATAGATTAGGGAGGCAGGAGAGAGCAAAGTGGGAAAATCTCTGGTACTGGATAAAAAGTCAAATGAATAGACCCATACTTTTTCACATTTGTGGATATAGCATAGTTAGCAATTAACAATTAACATGATGCCCTGGCTGGAGTGACTCAGTGGTTTGAGCATTGATCTCTGAACGGAAAGGATGCCAGTTCAATTCCCAGTCAGGGCACATGCCCGGGTTGTGGGCCAGGTCCTTGGTTGGGGCACATGAAAGGCAGCTGGTCGATGTTTCTCTGGCTCATCAGTGTTTCTCTCCCTCTCTCGCTCCCTTCCTCTCTCTCTCTAAAAATAGATAAATAAAATCTTAAAAAACAATTAACAAAATAACAGCAACAATGAGGGGTTTTGTGGTCTCTGCTCTGGTGCTATGAGGAGTCTGATAAAAAGAAAATTATCCTGATATTCCAAAGGCATGTTATGGTAGATGCAATAAGACAATAAGCCCAGTTAAGACCAATTTTTGTCAGGGAAGATTCCAGCCTAGTGTATGACTGATCCCATGACCTGCTTTTAGTTAGAAAGTTTTAATTTCAGACCATCTGATGTGGTTTCTTTCAGTCTCTGAGTTTGTAAGGCCACCATGCAGGCCTCCCCTGGGCTTGTCAGGTTTCCTATGAGGCCCCTTTTTCATGCACAGCTTTCAGCGATGGTGGTTCTATAATGTAATTATAATTTTGATGTGGTTGTGGGAGCACAGAGTTTACCTATTCTGCCATCTTGGCTAGAAGCAGAATAAAATCTATTTGAGAATTTTGAAGCAACCAAAATGTCTAGGCCAATTTAAATGCCAAGGACAACCAGAGATTTTAATCAAGGGAACTTGTGTATTTGACCTTGCTGTGTGAGCACAGGGAAGGAAACTAGAGAATTAACCTCAGAGTAACATCATTGGAAATTGTATCTGTACATTTTTCTGAAAACTTTAGCCTATGAAATTTGATTGAAGAAGTGACATAAATGACACCTTGAATTAGAAAGTTATACAAGACCTTGTATTCCATTTTATACATGACATCAAGAACATTGAATTTTCCCAGAGTGAAAACTTCCAGCAACACAGAGGTGTGATGTACACACAGTCCTAGAATGTATTATTATTATCATGCTGATGTGGAAGAGGCATCTCAGAGAGATGATATAATTGTCAAGGTTACTGAACTTCTGAGTGGAGTGGCTGCCGTTTGACACTGAATCTGACTGATTTCCAAAGCCAGGGCTCAGGCTACTGACTAGTCAGCCTATTCCCAGAAGCTCATGGGTGACATTTGAAAATGGTCTTGCACATCCAAACTTACAGGAAAAAAAAAGATAAAACTTTCCTCCCTACTTCTTCTGTGTGGCAGGAGATTCCTTAATTTTTCCACTTCAGAATTTCTGGCTGACCTGACTTCTAGTTGGGGGATTAAACAAAATGGTAAACTCATTACAGGTTCAGTGGTACTCAGCTCTTCTCTTCCTTCCCCACCCACCTGCTGTTCTTGTCTTTGTGGAGCCCCCAGACAGCTGTTCCAGTTGTTATATCATAGCTACATTGAGTGAGAACCAGACCTTCTTATACAAATTAAGAATACATATAAATAATAGAAGAGGAGACACTTGGGAAATAGTCTGGTTAAACCATCTGCTATTAGGTAGTGGAATCACAAGGCTTCCTTCCAGACCGAATGCTCCTTTCCTCTTACAAATCTATAGGACTGAGTGTTTGTATCATTTTCCCTAGTTTTCTCCAGTGTTGGGTCACCTCATTAGTCAGAAAATTCCATAAATACAATGGAATATTCTTTATTGATAAAGAGAATTCTTACTGAACAATGTCTTCAATACAATTCACCAAATTCGGAGTGCCCAGTGTAGTGGAAAAGCCAGTATTTTGAGAAATGCAGAACATTCTCATTGTCCGCTTCCCTCTGCTCATCCTCCATCGCTATCACCACTCCTTCATTGTTAAGCCTGACAAGCTAGTTTGGCTTCTCTTTGAAATTATTTGTCCCTATGCTCCAGCAGCCTCGTCCCTCAAGGGAAGTTTCCCCAGCCCCTAGAAGGACAAAGTTCCGATAAGCGCTCCTGAATGCTGGGGGAGCCCCCAGTCTGCTGCTGGAGCCCTTAGGAAGGTGGCGCTCGATTTAAAGGAACAACAGGGAATAGTAACGTTTTTAAAGAAAGATCATATGGAGGCTTTTCCCGTATCCTTTCAGATGTAGACTCCACTCTAGAAGCTTTTCCTCTCATTTTCTAAAGGCATAGAGAGCTTGTGTCTTTATGTTTCACTGCAAATGCATACCTCAGACACTGCACTCCTATTAGGAAAAGTTCACTGAGAGACTGACTCCTAATTTCTAGCCACACTCAAAACTCTAAATAGTCTCAGCTTCTTTCCTTCTTACAATGTACTTCAAGAATGCTCAGAGCTTCCAGGGTTAATAATGTCAGTCAAGACTGACTTGTCCACATGGAGCGAGTGACAGGGAGACAGATAGAGATGTGGTTTGGTGTGACAATACGCGAAAATAACTTTAGGTTCCATTAATGCACCGGTGCAAGCTAATCTCCTACTCTCGTCCTCTCTTGTTCCTCTTCTTTCCCACACCTTTCATCTTTTTCTTTGAGGTGGAGGAGTATCTCCCATTGACCTATATGTATGGGAGTGCTTTTTGCACATAAAGTCTCTGCTTTTTTGGAATGATCAGGCAAAAGCATGCATTATATTCTTAGTTATGTAATCTAAACATAAGTATAAAGGAAATAGAAGTTACACAGGTCACAGAGAGGCAGCCTCTGCTGAACTGGTCTTTGGGAGCCTTTCCCAGAGCAATGTGTAAAATCTGGAATTTGCCTGTCAGGTACTTGTTCTGCTCAGACACTGCGTGGAGTCATTCATATTTAATACCTATTTTACTTCACTTCTGTTTAACCTGAAGACTTTGGACCTCTGGGAAATGAGGTGAAAACAATATTGTAGTTTAGGTTGCCAAGGGTAAGGAACTATCTTTTTAGAAGATGATAAGAAAAGTCAGCCATTTATGGGTCAAATTTATTTCTTAAGATCTTAAACCAACCCTTGTATTTTGTACATGGCAATATTTTTTCCTTTCTGCTCAGTGAAAAAGAAAAGCAACAACTTGAGTTATCTAGTTAGCTAGTTAGGTAAGCTTTAGTGACTGGGTTCACTTACTACCCATAAAGTTAAAGGAGAGGAAAATAAAAGCCACTGCAACTCATTGTTAGGTAGTAGGCTTTTTGAAGCTCTGTATAATTACAGCACTCACAGAAAAATCTCCCATTGTGTTCTGAAGTGTCTGGCCTTACATTAACTGTGTTGGTCAGAGGCACAGTGAGTACCACGGTTTTCGTGAATAAGGCCTCGTACTGTGCTCATGGTTGCTTAGTTTGGCTGTGCCCAGAAATGTGCACGATGCAAAGGCTGTCGACAAAGCACTATCTGACAGCTCACACGTCTTAGAAATGATGGAGTATTTTGTTCTGTTTAACTGAATGAGAAGTCAGGTGTTATGGACTGAATGTTTGTGTCCCATCAACATTCATATGTTCAAGCCCTGCCCCCCAAAGTAATAATATTGAAGGGGACTTTGGGAGGTAATTTGATTTAGATGTGGTCATGAGGAATGGGATTAGAAGGAAAGGAAAAGAGACCAGATCTTTCTTTCTCTCTGTCCCTTTCTCTCTTCCTCCCTCTTCCTCTTTCCTTCCTTCCTTCTTCTTTGTCTCCCCCGCTCTCCATCTTTCAACCTTTGCCATGTGAGGACCCAGCAAAGAGGCAGCTACCTGAATGCCAGGAAGAGAGCTCTCACCCAGAACTCAACTTCCCAGCTTCCAGAATTGTGAGGAGTATATAGGGTCCAGCACAAAAAATGCCCATTTTATATTACACAAAAATCTTTTATTACAAAATGAGAAGCATATAATTCTGTAACATGACAATATCACACTCAAGCACACCATATGACGTTTTAGGTGAAATGTTCAAATTGCTGTCCATCTCGTATGAGACATTCACGTACCCCACCAGCCACACTCAATGGTGTTACTTCTGCAGTACCCTGTATATTCCTGTTGCTTCAGCCACCCAGTCTCCGGTATGTTTTTATAGTAGTCTCAGCTGACTAACACAGTGATGTGCAGATATGAAAATATTATAAGAACATTCGAACACCTTTATTAATTCCAGACTTGGTTAGAGTGTTATGTATAGAGAGAAAATTTTAAGCTTCTGAAGCTGCTTAAATTAAACCTTAATAATTCTGAGGGGAAAAAAATAGATGTTGAATTGAACAT
>VMDR010026382.1:0-14042 GCA_007922815.1 Macrotus californicus
AGAGCAAGGATGAAGTCAGGGACACAACCTAACTACTACAGTAATGCAAAACACTGGTGATGGTGACTTGGATGTAGCAATGTAACTGATAAGAACTGTCTTGACTCTGGCTATATTTTGAAGATAGATTTGAAGATAGAGGCTATAGGATTTCCAGATAGAGTTGAGTCAAGAATAACTCCACATTTCTTAGCCTGAGCAATGGAAAGAATGGAATTACCAATGTCTGAGAGAGGAACACGGTGGAGCAGATTTGTGTGTGAGTGTGAAGGGAGAGTGTGGACTGGGAAGGGGAAGATTCGGACTTCAGTTTGATTGATTCCATGCTGGATGTTCTCCGAGAGAGAAGTTTTAATGAATCAAATGAATTTGATTTTAAAAATTGATATAGTATTCTAAAGATTTCAGGTTGGGATTACTTTTTTCAAGCTATATTATTGAATATAATAAATATGACAAGAAAGAAAGGAAGAGAAAGGGTGGGAGGGAAAAGGGAAGAGGTTAGGGGGAAGGAGAAGAGAATCTCTTGTTCCACAAGCTTCGTCCCTGAGCTCCTGAGGTGGTGACAGGGCTGGGTGGGGTCTGCTGCCCTGCCCGTAAGTCTGAGCCCCAGATTTATGAGGATCCTCATTGGAAATATTGGATTCTGATAACCCCAAGTCCTCCATTTTCTCCCCTAATCCATGGCAGGGGTAGCTGTCTTCTACAATTATTTTTGCATTGTTCCATTTTAAGTCTTCCAAAATCCATGCAAGCAGTTCCTTGTACTAACATCAATTTTTAAAAAATTGCCTAGAATGATTTCTATTTTTGTAATTGGGCTTTAACTGATACACTCTAAATGTGTGGTACGAAATGATCACACTTTTTATAAAACAACCACACTTGTTTTCATAGTTCTTAAAAGTAGTCTTTAATGTTCCTTCATTTTCCATTCATCAATGAACAGTTTACATAAAAACCATATTGCATTCTATCCCAATTGTGTAATAGTTGGAGTATTTGGGTCATGACAGAGGAACTATATTGAGACATGGGTAGAAATTTAAATTGAGCTTTTACTTTTTTTGTGTGTGTACAAATTTTGGCATATGAACTGTTTTAACCTAGGACAGGGCTCACATTTTCCTAAGGAAACTTTCCTCTGTATTTTTGAACAGTTCTCAAGAGTTGAAATGTTATGCAGATTTTTTTTGTGGGGGAAGGCATCTCTCCCTGCTGTGAAGCTGAGTGACTGTTTTATGTCTTTGAAGATAATTAAAAGTCCCTTTATTTAAGCAAGTCTGACTTTCTTTTGTGTGCAAGCTTGAGGGGAAGGATTCTTAAAGGTTCTATGAATCCACATTCTCCTTTAATATGCCCCATTAAATCCTGACAACAAGGGAATCATTTATACTGAAAAAGTGAATTTCTCTGGGAGGTATATAGTGAGTTAATTATACAAATTACATTTTTGGGCTCTTGTGGAAAGATAGCAATAAACAAACAAAATCTCACAGTCTTGGGAGGAAATAGCTAGGCCCACAAATAATTTTTAAAAAAAGACAGAAAGAAAGGAAGAAAGCAAGGAAAAAATGGCTAGGCCTGAAAAAGAGACAAAAATTATAGTAGATTTCCAAGTTAATTGTAGACAGGACGTCATTTAAAACTTTGTGGCAGTGCTCTAACCTGATTATAGCATCCTTTTGTTACTCAGGATAATCCTCTATTTAACATCACAAAAATTGGGCAAGACTGAAAGAATTAATCCAATAAACTCTATATTTTCTCTTTGTGACACCAAACTTACGTTTTGTGGCTTTCAGTGAATTAACCCAACTAATTAAAATATATTGTTGTATAGACTCAGAAAAAAAATTCCTAGATTTTACTCAAGTCTTAATTTCATACATTCTGTGCTGTTTGGGGGGAGGAATCGTGATTCTATTTTAAATAAAACTCTATGGCCTTAATCATCTTAACTGAATGAAAGGTGATCTCATTTTCACAGTTCTTATCCCTTGTTCACAAAGATTAGATCCTCGAGATCCCTGGGCCTGGGAAATGGCTTGGTGATGAGGGTACAATCGAAGCGCATTAGTTGTTGCAGGTGTTATGTCCAGCAATCATTCACACCATTTTTCCTTGCTAGCCAAACCTGATTTTTATGTATTTCAGCCAATAAAATTGTATAACGAAAAGGTATTTGAGGCAAAGCTTACAAGGATGTGAGCCCCAGAGACAAGGCAGTAATTTGTGAGTATGAATAGGGCAGACCTGAGGGAAGAAATCAAACATGCGGAGGCTTGTTGTGGAAGGCAGCATGATAAGATGGAAGAACCTGGGCCTTGATGGTGTTGCACAGCCATTTCACCAACCCTGCAGAGCTCTGAACATATGAGATAATTAATGGCTAATATTTAAATTGCTTTTCATTGCGTCTTCTGTGTTTTAACCAACTTTTATAGATTTTGTGATGATTTAGCATCCATTGATTACAGGGACAAAATTAGGTTTCTGGACCTGATTCTAATGTGTTTATGTGTGTGTGTGTAAGCTCTTTACGCCAACAAGCAATTCTCAGAATACCTGTTGGTGTCCTATAAGTCACCTCAATTCTGAAACTATCTACCTGGAAATAGCATCAGATTCTACTGGTTAATTGTTCAGGTCTATAAGACTGCCATCATTCCCTGCCCTCATTTGACATGCTCATTGCAAGTCTAGTTTGTCACCCGTACTTCTGACCCGCTGGTATAGATTAGTTTCCTACAGCACCCTCTTTGGGATCTATTGATTTGCTAGGCAGCTCACAAAACTCAGAGAAACATTTTACTCATAACTCAGGAACAGCTAGATGGAAAAAAGGGTCAGTGTAAGGCATGGTGAAAGGAACCGAGCTTCCATGCCCTCCCCAGGCACACCATTCTCCCAGCACCTCCATGTGTTCACCAGCTGAAAAACTCTTCAAGCACCACTGTTCTGTTTTCTTTATGGAGGCTTCATTACCTAGGCATGATTGAGTAAATCATTGGCCATTAGTGATTGATTCAGTCCCGCTCACCTATCCAGAGGTCAAGGGGGTGGAACTGAAAGTTCTAACCCTGTAAGCACTTGGTTGGCTCCATTGACAACCAGCCCTCATCCTTAAGAGCTTTCCCCAAAAGTCACTTCATTAACACAACAGACACCTTGAGCACTCTCAACACCTAGCAAATTCCCAAGGGTTTTGGCAGCTGTGAGCCAGGAACTTTGGATTGAAACCAAATATATATGAGAAATCTATTTTGGTCATCTGAATGACCAAATATGTATTATACATCACAATATTGTAAAGCCAAAGTAACAGCCAAAGTAGTTTACATCTCCCCTGCAGTCCACACTTAGATATCAGTTCATGTATCTCCCAATCACAAACCCCTACAGTTTTGCACTTCCTGCCCAATAGAGAATGTCCTCACCTGACAACTTCCTACCCTTGCACTAATAAAGGCCATGCTTTCTTACCCCTTACTCCTTCTGCCTCCTGCCCAGACCTGGTGTGAAATGCCTCCTCTGCTTAAACTGCAGTAATAAACTCTTCTTTCAGTGTCATTGACCTCTCCGTGTAGTCACCCAGTTACCTCCATAAATTAAAAATCTATGGATACAATTGAAACAGTTGGCATAGCAAACAGGGTCACTTGATGTTCGAGGGAGGGGCACGGCCCTAGCTTGCTCTTAACTTATTCACTGGGCTCACAGAGGGTGTCCTTGGGAAGGCAGGGGCAGCACTGGTGCTTTAGTTGCCATGGCTTTATGCTGTTTCTGCCATGCATTGTTGTACCTGGAAGAAATGTCCAAATCTGTAAGAATTTTTATGAATTTATTTGAGCCAAACTGATGACAATTGTGGGACAATAAAATCTCAATGGATTGAGAAAATGCTCTGGGAAATGGTAGTTTTACCACTTATTTATACATCAAAAACAAAGGGTAAGACTTAAGAGGGTTACATGAAATCCATTGTTGGTAGATTAGAGAGGTGGAAGAGAGCAAAGCAGGGAGATCTCTGGGACTGGATAAAAGGTGAAAGATAAACAAGTCCTTCTTTTACCTTGGTGGGTGCGGGGATGGTTAACAGTTAACAATTAACACAGTAACAGTGACAGGAGGGGTTCCGTGGTCTGTGCACTGCTGCAGTGACTGTGCCCTGAGGGGTCTGGGAAAAAGAAATTACTCTGACATTCCAAAGGTACGTTATAGATGCAAAAAGACAATAGACAGGCTCCATTAAGGTAAAGATTGACCTTTGTCAGGGAAGATATTGGCCTAGGACAAGTTTCAATTTCAAACCATTGCATGTGGTCTGGAAGTAACCATGTGGTTACTTTCAGTCTCTGAGTTTGTGAGGTTGGCCATGAAGGCCTCCCCTGAGCTTGTCAAGTTTAGTAAGTGGCCCCTTCTTTGTCCACATTGTCATGGCATCCCAATCTATATTTTAAAAGGACTTCTAAGACACTACTTGCCTGTGTGGTATACTTCATTTGATCTTAAGTAGCTTTAGGGAATGATGAGGCATCTTCTGGGACATAAAACTGGATCTTCTGGGTCCTGCTTGAAGGTCTACCCTGTACCCAGAAAGCAGTGATTAGGCTGATTGCCTAATGTGCAAGGCAAAGGATCCTTGAAGGGAGTAAGGGGGGCTTCTTTCAGGACAGTGTTGGAGGCAAGTCTGATCCAGTGACTCTACCACACTGAAGTCAGCAGAAGAGTCATTCAGTCAAATTGGGTTGTTTTTTGCACATGAGTGAATTTTGCACTGGCTTGTACTTTTAGAGGGAATTTCTGGGGGAAAAAATCTGAGCACAATATCCACTGAGGAGTATAGGGACCCACTAAGATGAGTTGTGGGGTATCCTCCACATGAAAGCCATGGAACCCAAAAGGTTTAAATGTTGCTTCCAAGGCAAATCCCTTTGTTGTGGTCACTTGCCCTGCAGCTTTTGTAGTCTGTCCCCTGACCCCAAAGTCCCCATCTTTGGAGATTGGTGGTTCCATGCTTAATGAAAAAGGGAAACGGAAACATTTCATTCTCACTGTCCCTAAAGCAACTAAGGAGGTTTCTCAGCTCATCCGAGATCATTAATCTCCTGGTCAATGTGCTTAGGCACTCTTACCTGCTGCTGCTTACCAATATGCTAAGAGCCTCCTCTTTAACACTGAATTGTTAAAGAACAAAGAGTTTGAAAAGTAAAGCTCAAGCCATTATTGCTTCCCTGGATGTGGACCTCAGCCCCTCTGAGGCAAAGGGGACATCCAAGAGAGTGACACTTCATAGCAAATGTTACTCAGGACCACCAGGAGTTTATAGTTTTGTTTTTTTTTTATCCTAAGAAAATACAGGGGGAAATATGTCTGATTGCCATCATTGCATAGAAAAGATTTGAGGCCAGAAGTGCTATTGTATACAGTGCCTTAAAAGGTGAAAATGAGCAAATACGTGAATGAAATAAGGATAGAAGCTATGCATCTATGTAGGAAGAGCATTCCAGGTAAAGGAATTAGCAATATGCAAAGACCTGAGCACATTGGTTTGGCTGGAGTCATGCAATGAGGGGGCAAGTGAGAGACGATGAGATTTAAGAATATGACTGAGTGGTGTAAGGATTAAATGATACAGTATACACAAAACATTCAGCATGGTGACTTATGAGTAGTAAACAATATTTCTCCATTCCATTTTATTGCAATTCAGACCACACAATCTAGGTATTTTTTTAAATCTCCAGCTTTGCTCCTTGGTTCAAATTTTCTACACAGAGTGGCTTACTATGTCCTAGATACTCACTTGTCTTAGATTCAACCTTTTACAATGTTTTTCTTCTGTCACTCATATGATAATTATGACAGTCACAGTTGATAGCTGGACTTTGAATCACACCAATGACATTTATGACACTTACTGTATTTTGCCTTGTATAATGCACAGATTTTTGCTCAAATTTTTGAGGGAATAATAAAGATGTGCATTATACATGGTTATAATGATTACATACCATGGGTATAATAATCCCGTGAATAATGCACACAAAAATGTGGGTGTGCATTATACACGGCAAAACACGGTATTATGAAAAATAAGAAGCCCTCCTGAAGGCTGCAAAATTTTCCAGTGATTTCTCTTGTTTATGGATTAGAGAGGTATATGTTTCCTAAACCATTACCATATTATATCTAAATTTATTGGTCACGACTAATGTGAAATATGGAAAGACATGCAAGACACGTTAAGTGAAAAGAACAGGTTGCAGAACCATATGTAGAATGCCCATTATTTTAAAAACAGTGTGTGTTTATGCATGCATGAAAGGATGCTAAAATATTCTTGATTTGGAGTTTTAGCTGAGTTCTCATAGATGAGAAGAATAGATGTTGATTTTTGAATACCTCCATTAAACACCTCCAATAGATATACAATGGAGTGGCAAAAAAATAATAGTCTCTCTCAGGATTAGCTTATTTCCCATATCAAGCCCAGTCTATGTAATATACTTTTAGAAAGCTGAGAGATCTTTAGAGCAGCCAGAATGTGACTGTTTTGGGAGAGTATTGTAAGTGTACTTAGTGATTTCTGTGTCCTGTTGAGAAGGAGCGAGGGATAGGCCTTTTTAATCCTGAAGTCAGCTGAAGAGCTCTTTAAGAGAATCATTTAGAGAACCCGGCTTGTGTCCTCTGGGATTTTTATGATGCAAGGGCTGGCATGTAACTCCTGCCTGAAGTGATCTGTAGCAGCAGAGAAAGAGGTAGACTTGTACTTTGTACAGCTTGGTGGGAAACAGATGTTTGCATAAGTGGACCCCCAGAAGGAGTGGCTTCTCCAAAGGCACACCACCCACCAGTAACACTTGAAGGGACAGGAGGCCCTACAGAAGGGTGGGTAATTTGAAACTTGAAGAGAAGTTGTTACCTATCTCAAGGAAGCTGTAGTCAGAAGATCTCTGAAGAACCCTAAAATGACTAGATATAAAACAAGCTTCCAGCTGACCAACTCTGAGGGCCTCAATACAGATATAACCATGTCAATCAAGTAGGGCTTTTCCTGACCCTAACTTCTCCCTTGCCTACTCTACTTTTGGAGAAGCCAGAGGAGTCCTGCTGGAAAAGGGGAGGAATAGAGGAAGAAGATGGGCAAATACTGGAGAGGCCGCTAGGCCCCTCAGCCTCATTGTGTGTTCCTCAACCAGCAGCAGTGAGGAAAGAGAAACTTTAATGGTGAGAGATAGCATTGATATAGATTGGGTTTAATCATACCATGTTAAAGGATGCCTTTAGAAAAGTAAAATCAAGACTCTCATACAAATGTAAAATGAACCTGTGTCCAAGATTATATTTAATTTATAAATAATGAGGAAAATAGAAATATAACTGATACAAGTTTTAAGAGTATATATGGGGTCTGTCCAGAGAAAATCTAGCCATTGCTAATGTAATGAGAACAGTTTGCATGACATTGATGTAACCTGGCAGCCAAGGAGAGTGGACTGGAATGCACGTGCATGAACAATGACGACTTCACTGTACTAGTCAGTGGGAGTGGTAGATGCCATAGATTGATCATGTGTACTGTGTGGGCATCGCATTCAACATGACTGAGCAAATACAGCAAAGAACCTGCATCCAATTTTGCATTAAGCTTGAACATTCCTCTACTCAAATGATCACAGGAAACTATCCAGGTGAGGTAGAAGGTCACAGTTATGGGCAACTGGTGATCAGCAGCTTCAGCACAACAATGTGCCTCCTCACATATCACATCTCATACCGAGTGTTTTGGCAAAATATCAAATCACCCAGGTGACTCAACACCCCCTACAGCCCAGGTTTGGCACCCTACAACTTCTGGCTTTTCCCAAACTAAAATCACCTTTGAAAAGGAAGAAATTTCAGACTGTCGATGGCATTCAGGAAAATACAATAGGGCAGCTGATAGTGATTGGAAGGACCCAAGGTGCCTACTTTGAAGGGACTGAGACGTCATTGTCCTATATAAAGTGTTTCTTGTATCTTGTATCTCCTTCAATAAATGTCTCTATTTCATATTTCATGGCTGGATACCTTGTAGACAGACCTCGTATAACAAAATCTTCAGTATAAAGCATCAATCTAAAGCATCAGTCTTTGTTAGGGGTGAGGGCTAAGGACAGTGAGTATAGTAAAAAATTGGGGGAACGAGCCCTGGCTGGTATGGCTCAGTGGATTGAGTACTGTCCTGCAAACCATGGAGTTGCTAGTTCAAATCCCAGTCAGGGCACATGCCTGGGTTGCAGGCCAGGTCCCCAGTAGGGAGTGTGCAAGAGGCAACCCCACATTGATGTTTCTCTCCCTCTTCTTCTCCCTTTCTTCCCCTTTGTCTAAAAATAAATATATAAAATATTTTTAAAAAATTCAGGGGGAGGAAACAGTACTCACAGGCAGACTGATCTGGTCAGACTCTGGAGTACAGGAACATATTAGGAATAAAGAATGATCTCAAGATAAGCAGAGGGAAGACAAGGAGTGGTTCTTAGTCAACAGAAGCAGTAAAAATAGACACTTGATGATCATGTTTCCTGAGACTAAAGAGTCATTGAACTGAATTGGGCTGGAGATTTTTGGAGTAATGTGAGATAATATTAGAAATGTTGGTGAGAAATATGACACCTGTTTTGCTCAGCACTTTATTCCTAGTTCTTGGCTAGAGTGCCTGACATTTAGTATGTGATTAGTAAGTATTTTTTGCATGAATGATTGTTTACATTATTCTGAAGTGAAAAGGTCAGGAAGCTTTGGATCAGCAAAAAAACCCCAGAATGATATTTTAGAAATACTAGTAGAGAAGTGGCAGTGGCATTGGAGGAAGAAAGATCAGGTATCAAATGCTAAGAGCCTGAAATGAGGATGGGGGTGGAGGTCTTTGGACATGTAAACAAAGCAGTGAGTGTGAGCTCTTGTACAAAGGTAGGGTCTGTGGGCAGGATGTGTATGCATGGTGAGGGCCAAGGGAACGGAGAGAGGAAAAAATATTAAAGGGTAATTGCATATTTTCAGGTTATAACAAGGAATCTATGTATGTTGAGAGCAATATTCCCATTAAATTTCCCAGTGTTTGGACAAGGAAGACTTATTTTTTGTAGGCACACAAATAAAATTTACAAGATCATTGAAGGCAAACTTTGAAATTTTTGTAGTTTTCTTTCCTTTTCGTACACTAGTACCATTTTTATCTTGACCCCTTTCCTTCTATTTGAACAGAGCCTTCTGTCCTCTTCAGGAGCTTCTCTCTATAATCTGGAAAAAGACTGTGTCTTCGCCTAGGTTTCTCCAAAATGCAGAGCCAGAGACCAAGACTTCCATGATGGTTATTCATTTTAGGAAGTGACCCTGAGGAATGGGGGTAGAGGGAGGGTGAAATAGCACAGCAGTCCCATTTAAAAAGATGTGTTACCACCTGGTCTCTGCCGCAGACAACAGATGCTTGATGGTGCTATGGACTTTTTGAGTTGTCTAGAGCAGGGGTCCCCAATCCCCAGTACTGGTGTGCGGCCTGTTAGGAACCGGACTGCACAGCAGGAGGTGAGTGGCAGGTGAGCTAATGAGCAAACAAAACTTCTTCTATATTTACAACCTCTCCCCATTGCTTGCATTACCATCTGAGCTCCACCTCCCGTCAGATAAGCTGTGGCCTTAGATTCTCATAGGAGCACAAACCCTACTGTGAACTGCACACGTGAAGGACCTAGGCTGTGTGCTCCTTATGAGAATCTAATGCCTGTTGACCTGAGTTGGAGCCAAGGCAGCAATGCTAGTGTTGGGGAGTGGCTGAAATACAGACTACCATTAGCAGGGAGACTTGACTGCAGAGACCATAATAAATCAGTTGCTGTGGACTCCTGTCAAAACCCTGTGAGTGAGTGGCAAGTGACAAATAAGCTGATCTGGTGGCAGGCTTTATATTGGCAAGTGAGTTGATGTACTTCAATTGTACAGCTGCATCTGGTGGCAGGCTTCAAGTCAGAATCCGACACTTATTTTAGTCCACGTGTGGCCCTCCCATTATTTTATTTACCACTTCTGTCCATACCTCTTTCCTGCAGTGTCCACTTGTCTTAGTCACAGTTTTGGTCAGCCTACATGCTAACCCTAACCAAAAATGAGTAAAAATCAAACATCACCAGAGAGCTTCTTTGAAAAGGGGAAAGACCCAGTGATGAGACAGCAGAAGACTCTAAGACTGCCAACAAATATAAAGTTGTATTTAATAGAAAATACCAAGAGTCTTACTTAAATTATGGGTTCATTGCAATGGACAAAGTGGCTGCATTCAAAGCCAAAATGGAATTATGGGGGCGACCAGTGAACATTGGGATTTTTCACATGCTTCAAATATTAGCAGAGATTTTGAAAGAGACTGAACCAGGGCCTTTCTCCCAGCTGGTGCATGATCACCTATCTCAACTTTCAAAAGAGTTTGAGGATTACTTCCCAACCACAAAAGACCCCCAAACTAGAAAGGAATGAATCCACGACCCGTTTGTGAATGAGCCAGATGAATTGACTTTGTCCATGCTAGAAGAGGATCATCTACTTGAGATCACAAATGGTGGCCTTAAAAGTATGTTTGAGACAATTTGAAATCTCCATATGTTCTGGACTAAAGTCAAAGCAGAATATCTTGAGATTGCCACAAAAGCACGGAAAAACCTGCTTCCATTTCCAACCTCCTATCTTTGCGAAGCAGGATTTTCTGCAGCAAAGCAACCAAAATGAGATTATAGGGTAGACTAGTTATAAGCAACACTTCTTCAGGTGTCACTGTCTCTCATCGCCCCCAGATGGGACTGTCTAGTTACAGGAAAACAAGCTCAGGGCTCCCACTGATTTTGCATTCTGGTGAGTTGTATAATTATTTCATTATATATTACAATGTAATAATAATGGAAATAAAGTGCACAATAAATGTAATGTACTTGAATCATCCCAAAACCATCTTCTCCACCCTGCCTCAGTCCGTGGAAAAATTGTCTTCCACAAAACTGGTTCTTGGTGCCAACAAGGTTGGGGACTGATGGTCTACAGGACACTTCTCAGAGTCTGCCTGAGAGAGAGAAGAAAGTATTTTTCCACAGGTTCTTTTTCCCTATCAACCAAGGGTTGTCCTGTAGTGTATTAACTCCTCGCTGAGATTTGCATATCAGAATAGCCGAGAGGCATCCTGCAGATAGTAGAAGTGGTAGGTTTAAAGAAGCTCCAGGGCAAAAAGCATGAATTATAATTGTGTGACACAGTTAAGGTAATCAGATTACATCTACCTATAGCTGAGTGCTAAGTGCCATGGCAACAATGTCTGGAGTGAAAAGGTAGGTCAAAAGAATGTGAGCTGAGCAAAAGACATGTCTGATACAGTTCCCACCTTGAATGCATACCCTAATTCAACAGGGTATTCTAATTAAGTCTAACTCATCATACAGCCTTTGAAGTGAGGGCTGGTGGCAATATCTACAAAACACTTCTTATGCAAAAATTAGGATAACCTGTGGATATCAGTCAGATTATCCTTAGCCATCCCATGAACTTGCTTGATGGGTCCATGAGTAGAGAATCCATATGACAGGGATTGAAGCAATGCATGAGTTAACCATTATGGGCTCCCTTTTTTCAAGGCTGATCTAGCTACAGCTCCTCCTCAGTGGCCAGCTGTCAGCCTCGGACATCAAAGCTACTTGATTTGCGCTATTTCTCAGGGAGACTAGCTAGTCCTGTGGTGGCAGGTTTATTATATCAGACCCTTTCCACTTTGGAGGGAACAAAAAATTATTGCTACTTGAATTAATGCATAGTCTGGATATAATGTCTTCTTCCTTTCCCATAGATTTTCCAACATGGCCACACTATATGTGCTTACAAAATGCCATATTATTTGGCACAGGTTTGGTAGTAGCTCAAATTTTGGTGATTCTGCCTAGGCTGTGGAACTGCTTCTGATTTATTATTTTGCCAGGTGGGTGGGGTACAATTTAAGGGACTTCCTCATGACACTTACTGCCACAGTGTTTCTTATGTTTATTTCAGGGAATCAATGTGAAACTTCTGTCAGCTGCTAAGTACATTCATCCCAATTTTGCATCCAGGGACTGGGGAAATGAACACAGGTGGCTTCGTGGTCCACTGTGAGATAGTCTTGGGCCATTTGGCCTCCATAGTCACCTGATAGAACCAAAGGGCATGATTATAGTTCTAGTCCCAGATCTCAGTAACAACTCAGACCCTATAGTTCATCAGCCCTGAAATGGCCTGTGTATTGAACCTCCTTAGGATATAGTTACTCTGATAAATAGCTACAAGTCCCTTTGGGGCAGAAATGGGGGGATGTTTATTGTACATACTTGATTTGGCTCCAGACTCTGCCCTCCTTCAAACAGTGGGCTCTGGGATGAGAATTGACTTGGATGAGGATGTAAGTGAGAGGTCTTGACTCTTTACTGCAGCAGCTGACCTCAGCCTTCTACTTGTTTTTATCTGATTGTACAAATGCACTCTAGTCAGCTTCCCATCTTTTTTATCCCAGGGACACCATGGTGTGTCATTGCCATCATAGCACCTCTGTTTATGGACTATTGGTCATGAGTTAATAGTTACTTCCATAAATTGCTTTCTAGTCCTGACTAACTCTGATGTTCATTCATTCAGCTGACGATATTAACAGAGCATGTGCCAGTCACTATTCTAGACACTGGGGGTGCAGTCAGGAACCAAAGAACAAAATCCCATCCTCATGGAGTTTACATTCTGGTGGGCTTTCATATTGCCCAACAATCATTACGTGTGCCTGAAATGTGTTAGTGTGACTAATTTGGTTATAAAAATAAACATATTAAATGCTTTTTTATAGTATAAAATTTTTATATTTAGAATTAGCCAGCTGGACTCAGCTTAGATGATCCCAATTTTGTTGGCAGCATCCAAAGCACCCCAGTCGGGAGCCAGTGTAACATATGCCTTCTTCTCTCCATCAGCCTGATCAGGGTGTTGACCTTGGCCAGGTCAATGTCATAGAGCTTCTTCACAGCCTGTTTGATCTGGTGCTTGTTGGCCTTGACTTCCGCAATGCAAGTGTGTTGTTTTCTTCCATCTTCTCCACGGTTGACTCAGTATTGAGTCAGGGGAACTTGATGATGGCATAGTGTTCAAGCTTGTTTCTTCTGGGGGTGCTCTTAGGGTATTTGGCTGCCTTCAGAGCCACAGTGCATTGGACCATTGGAAGGTGGGTGACGTGTGGATCTTCTTTTGTGTGTGGCTGTGGATGCCTTTCAGCACTGCTTTCTTTGTCTCCAAAGCCTTTGTTTCAGCTTCAGCTTTGGGAGGGGCAGGGGCTTTCTTCTTCACTTTAGGCACGTCTTTGTGAAACATTTCAAATGCTTTTTAAATATCAAATAGAGTGACTATGAACACACAATTTAAAAATAATAAAGAATTGCTGTTACGTTGTGAAGTTGTAAGTTGTATTTAACTACGTACTTCAGATTTTTCATTTTTCTTTTCTTTTAGACGTTGGAGCCATAAGTTTATGGCACCAATATGCACAGATGTTGAAAAGCCTAGATCCAATCTATACTATTTTGTAGTCTATGCGGTATTATGTTGTTAAAGGCAAAAAGATATTTTTAATTGGAGCTCTGGGGATTGAGCTGTGGTAGCAGGATCTGTGCTGAAGAATCTACAAGCCACAGCTTCAGGGTCTTGCTTGAAAGAACATGCTTGTTTGACTGAGAAATTTTAGATTGGAGAATTTGCATATGTAATATGTTAAATGAAATTAATGTGTTAGGGGCACAGTTATAGATTTAATGTTATCAAAAATAAGTTAAATATATGTCATGCCCAAAAAACACTAAACAAACAAACACTAAAAAGCCAGAATCTGGGTTCCAACTCAGATGGCTCTGATGTTCTATAGATCTGAGGTGTGGGTCACGACATCTGTATTTGTTAATGTTCTATGAGTGATTCTGATGTACGATTTGCATTTATAAATAGTGTGCACA
>VMDR010026383.1:0-14045 GCA_007922815.1 Macrotus californicus
CACTGAAAGTCAGATAGTGTGCTAGACATTGGGAGGAGGGGATGGGTGGGTATGCAGATGAACAACTCAGGATCACTGACTTCGAGGATCTTGCAATCAAGTACAGAAATGTGGGAGGAAGAGGGTTATTAAAGTTTCAATACACAAATTTGCCTTTTACATCCTTTTCCATTTAAGTGATAACTGCTTTCCTTTTCTTTTTTTAAAATCATATGATTTCACATATATGTGGGACCTAAACTACAAAATAAATGAACAAACAAAACAGAAACAAACTCATAGATACTGAGAACATTTTGATGGTTGCCAGATAGCAGTGGGTTTGGGGAGCTGTGTGAAAAAGTGGAAGGGATTAGGAAGCACAAAATGGTAGTTACAAAAATCATGGGTATGTGAGGTATAGCACAGGGAATATAGTTAATAATGTTGTAATGGCTGCATGTAGTGTCTGTCAGATAGGTGCTAGACTTGCCTGAGGAAGTTATATGGATATCTGATCACTGTATTGTACACCTGAAACTAATACAGTATTGTATGTTGACTGTAATTAGAAAATAAAAAAAATATTTAAAGAAACTAGCATTTGTCATTTTATATGAGACATGGCACAGAGATTATACACCTGAAAAAAAACTGAAGTGGTAAATAATTTCAAATACTTTTAAAAAGTTAATCAAGGATATAGACAGTCATAAGAACCAAAAGAAATTCATTTACAAAATTTCTTACTTAACCAGTGGAGAGAACCAAGAAAAAAATATACCAAGAAACAATTAACTCTGACCCCAACTCATAGTCTTTAAGCCAGTTCATACAAGAGAACAACCAGAGCAGTTCCTGACTACTGGGCTACAAAAAAATGTCCTTCAACTGAACAAAGACATACATTTAAATGCAGGGATCTGCAAGCAGCATCATGGAACTTGTAGACTCAATTGAGTCACATTTAAGTGATAATTGCTTTTCTATGTTGTTGACCACATTGCTGTATTTTTTAATGGCTAATATTTCACCCCACATATAAGTTAAATTGTTTACCCAATCCTATAATACAAGAAAGTAGAGCTGTTTAGAATTATTCAATACTATAATGGATTACCTCCTATTTCTTACATTTACAATGTCTTCTGTGAGGTAGATTCTAAGAAATGAAAATGAATGAATGGATTGTTTAAGGTTTATTGGTACACTGTCCAACTGCTTTTTAGAAGTGCCATACAATTGCTCACAATACTATTAGCAATGGGTATTCTTTAAAAAAAAAACCAACGATTTTTTTATTTGATTACGTTAAGAGGGTAAACTTGTTTTCATTTATTTATTTATTTTGTGAATTGTTAATTCAAAACATTTACAATGCTAATTTGGCAATAGTATGTTGTATAATTTCAGGTCATCATTGGCTAGGCTTTCTTTCCTCTTGCTTTCCTGTTGGGAACTGTCCTGCCTAGTTTCAGAAGCTGTAACACCTCACCAACAGACGAAAAGGCCCCAGGGCTAGGGGACCTTGGGACCATAAGCCACTAAAGAGACAAAACTTATGCTCCCGGGAACAGTGCAGCCTCTGCCCCCTTTATTTCACCCTGCTTGGCCTCTGGATGGCTGGATAGTCAATGATAGGTAAGACTCCTCAAGAAAGGAACAACCTAAGACAGGCGTAGTCACGAAGAAGCAATCAGGAAAGAACTTAGGGGATGGTGGAGAAGGGACAAAAAACCCTCACCCCTCGGCTCTATCACAGCCTGAGTCCTCATTCTATCTGTAAAAAGTCTCCTAATCTCCTGACTGCCTAGATTTCCCTGCCAGCTTCAGGCCTGAAACAATGCCGAAGGAGGGGTGCAGCCCTGTGCTAGAACCGATGGTTCCTGGAGGTGGGTGATCAGGCCTAAGAAAGAATGCATAAAGTCCTGTGAAACCTGCTTTGCTAAGAATGTCCTCAATTTAAATATTAAGGGTCCAAGCACAAAATAAGTTTGTTTCCCAAGGTTTTATGGCTGATTGGCATCACCCTGTCTACCAGACCCTGACTCAAAAGGACTCCCGTGATCCCAGAAATGTTATCTGTAAACCATACCTCCTTTCTTTAATGTGCATCCCTATGCAAGCTAAACTCAATAAAAGCCCATTGAGAGAGGCTAAAACGCCTTTCTCCTCTGAGAGACTGGTCAGCCTTTCCTCCTCAAGCAGAGCATGTCTTGGTAGAATTATTCTCATCCATGGCGGCCAGGGGGAGCTCTGTGGGCGGAGATCCCACCCCCCACACTTTCCCAGTCCACTATTAGCACGTTTCCTCTGTTGTTGAGTAGATCTGCTTCCTATACCAGATCAGGAGAGGCAACAGACTGTGTTCATTGGCATTTTAAGGGACACATTCACTTCAGGGTTCATGGGCAAGGAATAGGTTGATAGGTTATATCTTTTTCCAATTACCAAAACAAGGAGAGTATACCCTGGGGGCCACTAACTCTTTCATTATAACTCCTAGACCTCAGGTTGAGAGTTTAAAAAGAGTTTTTTGAAAGTAGATTTCCAAAATTAACCAAAAATGGGAACCAATGTTGCAATCTTCACATTGGATGGATGTGTGGGTAGGCTATCCAGCTAGCTCTTAATATATCCTATTTTAGTTATCATTTATTCTGCTCTCTGCTCAACTTGAGCTTCAAGGACTTGACAGGGAAAAACAGATTCCACTTACAGCCTTCCCTCTTGGATATGCTGGGCAGGGGCTTCCCCCTCTTCGGTTTATCCATCAAAGCCATCTGTTTTGTCTTCTGGAGTCTGTAAAGTCTCTGCTTTTGCTGATGGTCACTCCATCTGTTCTCATTCTCATTGCTATTATGGATTTACAATTTCTGTCTGTAAATTTCTTCCCTCTGTCATTTCACAGGGAGTTGGAGATACAGATGAATTTGACACATGAATTTAGACTACTGGCTTTTACTATAAAAGAGTTAAAATCCTAAGTTGAATTGATTTGGAATCCCCAATTATTTCAAATTTAGAAACTATGAGAGAATCTCAAATAAAGATGTCCGATTAAAATTAGCCTGACTTTTAAAGAATACAATTGTTCAGTACCAGTTTTAAGAATAGATCAGTTTCCTGACTCGGTACGCATTATAAAAAGCTGTTTATTGTAAGTATGGCATAATGAAATGTACAGAAAACATCACTTAAAAATTTTTTTTAATATTCACCCGAGGATATGTTTATTGATTTTATAGAGAGGAAGGGAGAGAAACATTGATGTGAGAAAGAAGTATTGATCAGTTGCCTCCCATATGTGCCTGATCAGGTGTCAACTCCACAACCTAGGTCAATGCTCTGACCAGGGATCAAACCTGCAACCTTTTTGGTGTACAGAATGATGCTTCAACCAACTAAGCAACCTGGCCAGGGTGGAAACATCACCTTTTAAATTAAAAACCTCCTCTGATAACATAAGAATATATATAATTATGCAACTTGAATATTATCAATTAAATTCACTGCAAATTTGTTCACCCCATGTTCATTTCCAAGGGCTATCTTGAATGCTATTGAGAATGCCTAATCTTATCATTATCGTTGATCACTATTCTCACCCCGCCTGCCCCCCCCAGATACAATTCACACAGGCATGGGACTTAAGCCCTTCCGTCCCTCAACACTTTTTCATGATTATAGAAGTAACATGTACTCATCATATATATGAGTAATTTGGAGAGTAAAGAGAAGAGGGGAAAAAGTCACCCTGTGTCCCTATCATTCAAGTGTTATTATTTTGAATTTTTATCTTTTACAGGACTATCTTACACAAGACATTGAACCAATCAAATGGTTCAAGAAGTTGCAAGAAAAAATCCAAGAAAAGCAGAAAAAAGGAAAAAAGAGATGAAGAAAATTACAATACCTGGAGACAGGACAGTAATACTGGAGAATAACAATGCTTTCATTTATTGAGTGTCTGCTCTGTCAGACACTTTTTCAACTACTTGATTATCTCACAAGACTCTCTAAAAATTTTACATGTATAACTACTATCCACTTTTTTCAGATGAGACAATTGAGCCATATAGAGCTTTTTAAAAAAATGCCCCAAATCATATTATTGGTCTGGAGCCAGGATTTTAAAAAATCCAGATCCTTAGCATTCACCATCTAAACTTTACTACCATTATGGGAAAAACTGGTAAGAATGGCCTTTCTACAAAGCTTGGGGACACACAGTTTTAGAGGCAATTTATTTTATTATTTTTTAAAATTTGATCTTTATTGTATTTTTTCCCATTACCATTTATTTAGTCCTCTTATACCCCCCTTCCCCCAGCAATCACCACCCTGTTGACCATGTCCATGAATTCCTTTTCCTTTTTGCTCAATCTCTCCACTGAGGCAATTTCTTTTAAACATAAAAAGGTCATTCTCATGGGTAGCACAGAAGAGCTATCCAAATCATTTTATTTGAGCAATAAAAGTCAGTGGTACCAAAAGAGCAATAATCATACCCCCCAAAAGGCCATATCACAATTTCATTTATTCACAAAGTAATTTCATGAAACATAAACACCTGAATTTTATCTTAGTAACAAAAGTAATCCATTACAGTTATGTGTTTTATCTCAGAAATAATAGCCTAAGAATGCAATAACACAATCACATGCATAGCCCCAATGACAAAAGCCATGTAATCAACACAAAAGAAAAAGGCATTTGACATGTGGACCCTGAGAAGGAAGATACCTATTAAGAAGGGATCCTCGTGGCTTAACTGGGTTAAAAAAAAAAAAAAAAAAAAAAAGCCTAGCAGTCATTTCTAAACAGGGGCTTCTTATGCAAACTGCACTTCAGGAAGAAGCCAACACTAAGCTATCTTCCTGCACTGTGTTTCTGCCATTTGCACCAGCCTTTACAGAGGAGTTTCTAGAATGCTGTTTCAACCAAGATGACTGAGGCCTTCCTCTGTAACTAGAGAAGCACATTTATATTCCCCCCACAATAAACATCTTTACTAACCAATTAGAGCAGCTCCATTCTGACCAATCAGAACAGTGCCTTTGGACCAACCAAACTTCAAGGATTTGGAGTTTTATTTGCATAAGGATGGACCAATCAGGGACCAGGAACAAGGACTTCTATTTAAGTCTGCTCCCATCTGGCTCTGGGAGTGAACTTTCCCTTTGAACAAAAAATTGAAGACTGCTTCCCTAGCTGGAGCTGAAACGCCAAAGTTGTCTACTGGAGCAGACCACAGCAGAGCTGAGCTGCCTAGCCCCTAGGCCACCTCAGTACTGTGCTGTGTAACTGCTGAACTGTCCACAGCCCTGTTGTTTGCAAGGCCATGCTGTTTCACTATTGAGCCATTTTGCACTGAAAAAGTTTCCTTCTTCACTGAATTCCAAATTGGGGATTCCTGTTAGCATTGAATTGGCATCAACGACCATCAGCTGACAGATAAAATTCAATATTCCTTCCTGATAAAATATTTTTCTGTGTTAAACACCCAAGGCTGCCCACTGTAGGTGCATCCATGAATTGCTAATGAAATGCTTCACAAATTTAAGTAATTTTTGTACACTAACCTTCTCTGTATTTTAAAAGTATATATACCTTCATTTTTAAGTAATGCAAATTAGATTTAAAAGGGAAAAAAGAGGAAATTCAAATTAGAGTAAACATAATAGTGGGAGATAGAAAAAAGTTTCAGAATTCTCTTTTCTGGGTTTAGAAAAAAGATTTTATTCATTTATTTTTAGAGAGAGGGGAATAGAGGAAAAAAGAGGGGGAAAGAAAGATCAATGTGTGGTTGCCTCTTGCACGCCCCCTCTACGGGGGACCTGGCCTGCATCACAGGTACATGCCCTGACTAGGAATCTAACCGGTGATCCTTTGGTTCACAGGCTAGCACTCAATCCACTGAGCCACACCAGCCAGGGCTCTTTTCTGGGTTTTAATAGTCTTGTCTACAGTTGCCATGGAACTAAGAGAAAAATTTTGTGCATAACTATGAGCTTATCTACAGCCCACTTACCCAGATTTCAAAACTAGTTAATAATTAGAGAACAACACACAAATTAGCATCAGGGAAGGAAGACAACTACTGTTAAAAAAAAACTCCCTCCATTTTTTCTTGGCTACATTAAAATTATAAATCATGTACATAAGCTGCATTGTAAGTTAATGTCAATTTAATCTTGAACTGTGGTCTGCTTACTACTATCTCTTTTTCATGAAAAAGCAAAAGTGTATTTGAGAAGTACAAAATCCTAAGTTTTAGTTATATGAGAGAGAATGTTAAGTTACAAACTAGAAGAAAAATGACTTTAAAATTCTCTTAAAATCATGAAAATATCTTGTAGTACTCTAGATTTTCCTGCCCCAAATCAAGTACTGACAAATCTTAATTTGAGATTTGAGCATGTTTTAAAGTTAAAAATGATAGTAATTTGTGGAAACATAAAACTGAAGTTTCAGTTCATGAACTGCCTACTGACTGTATCAAGAACATACTTATTTGTGGAAAAGAACTTTTACATTGAAAGAAACCAGAAGGGACACTTTCCTCACAGGTGTTTTTAAGCAGGACTATGAATTAGAATCATCTGGGGAGCTTTTATAAAATGTATTTACCCAGAACCCATTCATGAAGATCCTGATTCACCAGGATAGGATGTGGAGCGTATATATATTTTGTAAAAAGCTGCCTACATAATTCTAATTTGTATCCTTGTTAAGAACCATCATTCTATATCTATAAAGTTGAACCATATGAAGTTGATGAGTTTTTTTAACATATAAAAACAGCAATTTTGTATGGTTCATCTAATAGAAAGTGGCCAAGGAATAAAAACAACTAACATTTATTGAATGTACTACTTTGTACCAGGCACTAAATTCTTTATACCTGCTGATCAAAGTTTGCTAACACTACGCAAAAACATCCTGAACTTTGTATAGGGAAGTGAGGGGGATAGACAGGAAGTTGAGAAAGGGGAGGGGCTGAGTCAGGGATGATGCCACAGATCAAAATATTGTTATGTATGGGATAAAGACCACTGGGGTTATAGACGGATTGACTACGGCAGGAGGAGACTATGGAGAACATTAATTTAAAACAATCCCGCATATAGCAAGTTTCTATGGGGTCAAGGAAGGGACACCCCTCCTCAGTTATTTCCAACATAACGACAAGATTGTGGACTAGGATCCATGTCCTTTTACTCTAGGTCAGAGAAGGGAGGAGGAGGTGGGGGTGAGGAGGAGTGGGAGAGAGTGAGCAAGAAAGTGCTCTGTCTTTCCAGGGACTTGCTTATTCGGTACACTCATGGCTCATCAAGAATGGTCAAGAATCACAGGCTGGGCAGCAGGCCAATGCACAAGTAAACCTCCAACCTTTTCCAACATTTAAAATTAAAACATTAAACATGTGCACCTAAATTCAACTAGTGGTCAGAAGCAAAGTTATAGCATCTCATTATCATTTGAGGCTTATAGGCTTCTACTAACATAGAGGACAATTTCATAACCAAAGAGATAATATTGGTATTTGTAGGGTCCAGGCCCTATGGAAAGTGTGATTTTCCTGGGGACCTCATCCAATACAATAGCCTTAAGGATATTAGCCTATTTCTTCCAATTTTACATGTAATATGATTTTAACAAGCTACTTTCATTTTTATCTAGAAGTTTCACAGCAAGGTATTTTTTAAGTCAAGTAAATGTGATGCAACTAAAGAAGCACAGAAGGTAGTCTTAAAACAATCTAATTCTTGCATTTTTTTGTATAAGCAAGGAGGGGCTGAGGAGAGTTAAGTCACTTGCAAGAAATTTCACAGAAAGTTGTGGTAGAGTTAAAACAGGAACTGACCCAAGATGGTATGTCCAGCAGATTCTGTGCACCTGTGACAGTAGAGTTGGATCAGATGTGACACCGCTGTGCATTTGCAAATAACTTTTGAAGCCAATATCCCTTACTGTCATTCTTTCACTCTACCCCTAAATCTGGAGTTAAGTTCAAGTGATGGGCTGAGCAAGTCTGTTTTACTTAGTAACTGGTACCACTTAACAGGATTCCACATTCACCAATCCATCATACTGGAGGACTGAGTTAACTAACCTTCTGAGAGAGTGGCCTCAGTGAGATCTACCACTGTCATGTTATGCCCAGAATTCAAAAACACAGTCTTGGTTTCACAGTGACAGGTGCTATATGATGACAGAGAGATTCGTTACAATAGACTCTCTTTAATAACAAAGCATGGTTGCCAGACAGTTAGTTGGCTTTCTCATAAGTCACCTTTCTTCCTTTTTGGGTTCTTCCTGTCCTTAACCCTTTCGGTATGGGTGCCAGATATATCCGGCGCCCATCTGATGACCTGTGTGGACGAGCGCCGAATATATCCGGCATCCATCTGTATATAATTTTTATAAATTTTACTTATATAATTGTAGAATTTTATATAACTATCTCTTAATATTAAAGTTACAAACAACACTTGGAAAAAAGCATTGTTTTATTAAGCATAGATCTTATATAAGGTTAGGAAAGTCTTCACACAAAGGAGGACTGACCATGTGCTATGTGTGCGTTTTAGGCGTGGCACCTCGTACAGCGGGAGTGTCGAGGCGGAAAGAGCGCTGGTACCGAAAGGGTTTAAAGATCAGTAGTGGCCTCAATAAGAATCATCTGGTCCCAAATTAGTGAACCTTGACGTTAAAGGTTTGAAGGGAAGAAAAATAAAATATTAAAGCTCTTACATGCTATTTTACAAAATTTCATATTGAGAAACAGAAAGCATGAATAGATGAAGCCTGTATTTAATTTCAAGAAACTAAATTCCTAGGGCTAAATAGAGTTGTCGTCCTCATAAACCCAAGAAATAAAAGCAAGAAAATTCATGTAGTTCTGATCTTTGAATTGCTAGTTACATTTCAGTTGACAGGATGCAAATATAATGTACAAAGCACGGGAACAAATTTAAGATATCAGAATAGGGGTTTTAAATCCGATACCCCCCAAAACTATATACTAAGTAAAATACCAAAGGAACTTATACAAAACCCATTATTAATGTTGCCTGTCATTTATGTGAGAGCAACCTATCACAATAAGAAGTAAAATTACTTTGACGTGGCTTATTTAAAATTCTTCAAAGACTCTGTATTGAGCTTAGGTTAAAATTTGAATTCCTTAATACTGTCTTCCTCTCATTTCCTTTTTCATTCTTCTCCCCTGAAACATTATATACCTTGACCCCAATGCATTTTTTAATTTCTAATAATGAAATATCTGTGGACAATTTAAGGAAGTTTGGCTTAAATGATAACGAGTAAAGTGGATTTGTAGATAGTTGAACAATGGTACCAAGAAAGATTCAGGGCCCATGTAGGGACTGGCATGCCACAGACTGGGAGAAAATTTTTAGAATTTAAAAGTAAAATAACTGAAGAAAAAGAGAAAGAGTCAGATTTTGGCTCACTGGCAGAATCTTTCTGATTACTTACTATGGTAAAAAATGGAATGACCTGTCTGTAAGCTCCCATCAAAGAACTCAAACAGACTGAGCTGATTAAATTTAAATTTATTCTTACTCTATAAATATACACTATAGTTATTCCTAAGATTACAAATTTAATGCATACTTAGTATCATTTTAAATCCATGATGAAAGAAGTTCTTGATCCACACAATTTGATCAAAGGATTTTAAATTAACTTTTGGTGATGTGAATACATAAAGGTAAAGAAAGCTATTTAAACAGAATCTCTTCTGTGTAGTATTTCCAGCCTTCAAACTGCTTTCCAGATCTGAGTGGCCAACTCCTTGGTGGTTCCAGGGCATTCCGGTAAAACATCTATCTGTGTTTCTCACCATGCTAATTACTGGGAGCTTTTCGGCAGCAAAGAACTTTATTCAGTTCTGTAACCCCAGCACGTAGCATAGTATCTAGCAAATAACTAGTATAGACATACACATTTGAAAAAAAATTAATCTCTAGAAAATAACTTCGGAAACAGGTAATCAGTCTGGGTAGAATTCTGAGACATTCCCCCAGGAAGAACAAGAATCCCAGTTAAGAACTGTTGATTGAGGAGATGGGCAGGGAAAGTAGAGCCAGCAAATGAAACAGACTGCTCTCACATCTGATAATGCTGTGTCGTATTACCTGGAATTACAATGTATTATGCATTATGGACAAACTGAACACTGGTCTCAGAAGCTAAGTTTGCTTTTATGAGACTAGTGTTTTTAAAAAGCCCCTCAAAAAATTAAATAGAATTGTTAGAGAATTCTGCTAAGTTAAGCTAATATTTAATACTTCACACAATATTCTCAGTAAATTAATACAGCTATGTCAATGTTATATAACATTTCACTAGAAGCTTGATTTTCTGATAATAAGGTCATTTACTAAAATCACTATAGTGAGTGGCAAATCTCTGCAAAACTTTTTTTGCTTCTTATACGTATATTTTGAATCTTAGGAGTTTCAAGCAAATTAGATGTGTTATGTTCTTATACCCAACAGAGTGCATTTATGTAAGATATGTTTATAAGTAGCTGAACTGTATTTGCAAATTAACTGAGGACATGAATATCCATCCCAGTCTCCTTTGAGAACCCAATAAAGTCTATGAACCCTCAACACAGAAGCACCTCCACAACAGTCTTAGTTGAAAACAAGTATGTTACAAAGCTTATATTTACCAGTTATTGCTTTTGCTGACCCTGTATGTGAATTATTAGTAAGAAATAATATTTTTAAAGGCTAACACAATTATGGTTGTGCATAGAGAATTAATGGCAAAAATATTTCTGGTAACATTATTCATACTAAAAAGGGTTAAATTATAGATAGCCATACAATGGAATTATAAAGCAATTATTTAAAAATGCATCCCCTGGCTGGTATGGCTCAGAGGATTGAGTGCCGGCCTGTAAACCAAAATGTCACCGACCAGCTCGATTTCCAGTCACGGCATAAGCCTGGGTTGCAGGCCAGGTCCCCGGTGGGGGGTGCATGAGAGGCAATCATACACTGATGTTTCCCTCCCTTTCTTTCTCCCTCCATTACCCGCTCTCTAAAAATAAATAAATAAAATCTTTAAAAAAAATAAAAATGCATCAAGTACTGAATGACACTGAAAAATGCACACAAAATATGTGAAAACAGCTTACAAACAGTATTTACATATGAACTTCTCAAACAGGTATGCATTAGTACAAACAGGAAAAACATTAGATAGCAAAATAAAATTTCAGTAAGAGTAAGCAATCTAAAGAGGAACATAAAAATGTTTAATTTCTAGGGCTTTTTGCTTATAGGTATTCCAGTTTTCTACCATGAATATTAATTGTGTAACCAGGAAAAAAAATACTTAAAACAGTGGTTGTGGTTGGGCTTTAATAAAATCAGACTGTCACAAATGGCTGCTGTGGACCAATTATGAAAATACTGGTCACATGGCAAAGCTGAAAGTACACAAGGTAGTACACAGAATTTTGTAGGTCTGTGGTAGCCAGCCTCCAAGATGGTTCCCCAAAAGCCCAACCCTTCTGGTATCCACACTCTTATGTAGTAGTCTCTTCCTTTACTGTACCAGCTTTGATCTGTGTGACCAATGTATTAATAATACAGAAGTGGAGGCATGCCACTTCCAGGACTAGGTTACAAAAGACTGAGGCTTCTGTACTGGACACTCTCACTCTCATTAGTCTTTACAAGGGAAACAATGTGAGTAGTCGGTCCTATGATAGAAGCCCATGTGGCAAGAAATTGAGGGCTCCTGCCAACAAACATGTAAGATAGGAAGCCGATCCAACTAGCCAAGTCTCAGATGATGGCAGTCAGGTGCAATCAGATGACTGCAGCCTCATGAGAGACACCATATCGCTAAGCTGCTTGCGATTTTTGATCCACAGAAACTGTAACAATAAATGTTTGTTTTAAGCTGCTAAAATTGGGATAATATGTAACATATCAAGAGCTGACTATGTGGTTAGCTTACAGCTTTGGAGACTGGGACCCTTTCAAGAATCTACTTTTGGAAAAAACACCTAGGCTGTAACTCATTTTGCTCTAAATCTCAGGTTCAGTTTTCTTCATCTGACCCAAACCACAAATGGTATTTGAATACCTTTTCAAAATGTTCAGTTTCCTAGATTTGCCTTTTACTTCTTCCCCCGTCTCCTACTCATTATGTCATCCCATTTCCTCTTTTAGTTACTGTCAGTCAAGAGTTGGCAAACTCCCTCTGTAAAGAGATAGTTAATATTTTAGTCTTCTCTCAGAGTTGAGTAGGCAACTTAACTTTGTGGCTGTAGTTTGAAAGCAGCCATAGACAGTATCTAAATAAGTGTAAGTGGTAGTGTTCCAAAAACAGGCGGTAGGCTGAATTTGGATCTGGAACTGTGGTTTGTCAACCATTGCTATAAATGAAACTGATCAAGGTCCAGTAAGAGCAATGCTTCTACTCATATAGTAGATACCATTCCCCTTAGCCGACTCAAAAGATACTGCTCTGGAAATCCCCCACACACCATCATCTCTACTAGAAACAAACTTGTTATTTCTTCTATCTTAAAAAACAAAACAAAAACTTTGAACTGTGCTTCCATTTCTGGAACTTACAGTGTCTAATTTTGCTCCTCTTCTCCTCTAAGCCTGCTCTTACCAGGCTTTTGTTAAGGTCCTCAATGATAACACATTGCTAAATCCAGTAGTCAATTCTCAATCTTCATTTTACTTCAATTAGCAGCAGCAGCTGACCAAGATAAGCCCTCCCTCTTTCTTAAAATACTTTCTTTGATTCCCAGAATACCACAATAACTTGGTTTTTCTCAAATCTCTATGGTTGCTCCTTTTCCATCTTTCTCTCATTCTAAATGTTGGAGTCTTTCAGGATTTTGCTTGGACTTCTTTTTTCTATTTATATTCATTCCTTTCATATCTCTTTCACTACAATTCTACATGGGATGACACCAAAACTTACACGTCCAGATTTCATCTTTCCCCTGAACATCATATTCAGCCTACTCAACTTCAACTGGTTGTCTAACAAGCACTTCAAACTTAGCTGTCTAAAATGTAAATTGTCCAAAACTCAACTCTGAGGTAATTTCACTTACCTCAACCTGCCCCTCAGCTTTCCCTTTATCAGTAAATGGCAAATCCATTCAAGTTGCATAGACCAAAACCCTGGAGTCATTCTTGACTACTTTCTCTCCGACAACATCTGATCTGCTGGCAAATTTGTAAGCTCCACCTTCAAAATATGTCAGCTCTTCAGAAGACTTCCCATATTACTGGGGATAAAAGCCTTACAATGGTCTACAGTTCTAAATTATTTCCCACTCCTTCTACTAGAAGATTAACACAAGGCTCACTCCCTCACCTCCTTTAGTACTCCTCTCTGTAGAATGTAAGATTCATCAGGGCAGAAATTGTTTTTTTTTTACACTAAATTAAAACTTTATTGAATAAAAAACACTCTACAGACACATGATCTAATGGATTAGGTTTACATTATATGCAATGAAGCTGGACATGATAGTTATGTTAACATAGAATGGTAAACAAATTACTTCTTTTTTTTTTCTATGTGGGATGGCTGATCTTGAGCTTTCAGGGAATAAGCTGGCCCCAGACTTCTCCAAGTCCACATTTCTTTGCCTCCAATTCTTACGTGTCCAAGGACGGGGAACCACAGACACGCCTTCGTAGGAGGGTACAAATGAGTATTTCTCATTGTACAAAACTGTTTATGTAGATGACAGGCAAGAAGAAATGTATGATACTCTTCATTTTCGCTAATCATCTGTGATTAATTTTGAAAAGGTATTTGAAAAAACTAGAACATTTCTTTAAGATATATTTCAAATAAATTAGTTACATGTGTACTACTGAACCACCTTCTATCTCTCTTGCACACCAAATAAAATCATAGTGCAAACATCAAAGTTGCTGGTCACTCCAAGAGACTATTAAATTCATAACAGAATACAAGTTCTGAATTAATGTGCATTTAGTAGGGCAAAACCAAAAATCCTGTTATTGCAAAAT
>VMDR010026384.1:0-14043 GCA_007922815.1 Macrotus californicus
AGGCTGTAAAAAAATCTGTGTGTAATTTGCTAGTTTCTCTCTCTCCCTATTACAGCAACTGAGGAGGATGCATATTACAGATGATGTTCCACAGAATAGTGACTATGCAGAATCTACCCCCACCAATCCATTGAGCGCACTGTAGCATGAAGGAAACTTGACTTATGCACTAAGTGACTGTGCTTTGAATGTTGTTATGGCATAATAAACTAGACTATCTTGACTGGTACTCACCACTTACACACTTTCAGCAATTTTCTTTTTTTTATACATTCAGCTATCCTTTACTCTGTCAACTTGATCTCATCTATCCTATATTTTATATTCTATAATGTTACAGAGTTTTTATTTTTAGGGATTTGAAGTAAGCAAGGTGGCAAATATTATTGTTCACACAGCAATTATGATGTAATCTCAAAATATACTCATTATGGACACATTTATGGATGGTAGCTTCATACGACAACTAAAGCTAGTAGAAACACAGTGCTATATTAATAGAAGATTTCATAATACAAATGACAGGTCTTCATACAATGTCATTTTTTTAAAGATTTTATTACTTTATTGTTGTTCATTTATAGTTGTCTGCATTTCCCCCCACCACTCCCCCCCACCCCAGCCAATCCCACCATACAGTGTCATTTTTATTCAGCAAAATTATCAAATACTTATTATCTATTTAACATGGAGCTTCCTAGATGTTATGATGGTGGCTGATGGTGGGGGAATAAAGGAGATGCAAATCATAGTTTCTGTTTCTCTAATAACCTTAGTAGTCCTGATGAGAAAAATATTATTCAGTTGAAATCTTAATGTAACAAAGCAGGAAAATACTGCACAATAGTTCATTGAGGCTCAGACACATAAATGAAAGTGAATCTGCTCTGGAGTAACTGAACTCTACTACCTTATCTCTTTTAACCAACTGGTTTCCTTTATACAGCTGTTCTTGGAGACACCATATTTTCTCTGCTGCATTGTAAATTAATCTGAGTTATAGCAGATAAGAGAAAATCATTCAGGGGGACTGTAGTTTGAACTTGTCCTTAAAAGATACAAGGAAAGGGGCTGGGGAAAGCATTTAAGACTTTGAGAAGAAAGATTCAAATGGAAGGGATACGTAAATGACAATCTGAATAACCCCAGGAATATGTCTTAGAAAACAATATAAGTGGTTCATGTTTGGGGTATTTTTACTCTCTTATCAAAAACATGACTCTTCATTATTTAACTGTTTTAGTTGCTTAATCTTATACACATTTTATTGCCAACTTTATAGTTTTTTATGCAGTGATTAAAATCTGTGAACATTTATTTTTATTTTTTTATATTTTTAACTTTTTTATTGCTGATCAAGTATAGTTTTTGCCTTTTAGTTTTTCCCCTCACCCCTCTCCACCACTCCAAGCCTCCCCACCTCCTTCCCCTGTTTCCACCCCCCCCTTGTTATTGTTCATGTGTCCTTTATAGTTGTTCTTGTAAACCTTTTCCCCCTTTCCCCCATTATGTCCTCCCTTCTCCCCTCTGGTCACCATCAGCCTGTTCTCAATTTCAATGTCCCTGGTTATATTTTGCTTGTTCGTTTTGTTGATTAGGTTCCAATAATGATGAAATAGTATTTGTCTTTTACTGCTTGGCTTATTTCACTTAGCATAATGCTCTCTAGTTCCATCCATGCTGTCTCAAAGGGTAGGAGCTCCTTTTTTTCTGCTGCGTAGAATTCCATTCTGTAAATGCACCACAGTTCTTTGATCCAATCATTTACTGATGGGCAGTTAGGTTGCTTCCAGCACTTGGCTATTGTAAATTGTGCTGCTATGAACATCGGAGTGCATAGGTTCTTTTGGATTGGTGTTTCAGGGTTCTTAGGATATAATTCCAGCAGTGTAATTGCTGGGTCAAAAGGCAGTTCCATTTTTAGTTTTCTGAGGAAATTCCACACTGTTTTATACAGTGGCTACACCAGTGTGCAATCCCATCAACAGTGCACTAGAGTTCCTTTTTCTCCACATCTCTCCAACACTTCTTTCTTGTTTTGTTTATGATGGTCATTCTCACCAGTGTGAAATGATATCTCATTGTGGTTTTCATTTGCATCTCTCTGATGGCTAGCATCACTGAGCATCTTTTCATGTGTCTCTAAACCCTCTGTATGTCCTCCTTGGAGAAGTGTCTGTTCAAGTCCTTTGCCCATTTTTTAACTGGGTTGCTTGTCTTCTTAGAGTGGAGTGCTATGAGTTCTTTATATATTTTGGAGATCAAACCCTTGTCTGAGGTATCATTGGCAAATATGTTTTCCCATATAGTTGATTCTCTTTTCATTTTAATGCTGTTTTCTTTAGCCAAGCAAAAGTTTTTATATTTTTTTGAGATCTCATTTGTTTATTCTTTCCTTTATCTCCCTTGCTCTAGGGGACATATCAGTGAAAATATTGCTGCATGTAATATTTGAGATTTTCCTGCCTATGTTTTCCTGAAGGACTTTAATAGTATCAACACTTATATTTAAATCTTTAATCAACCTCAAATTTATTTTTGGGTATATTATAAGTTGGTGCTCGAGTTTCATTTTTTTGCGTGTAGCTGTCCAGATCCCCCAACACCATTTGTTCAAGACAATATTTTTGCTCCATTTTATGCTGCTGCCCCTTTGTTGATTACTGATTGACCATAGAGACTTGGGTTAACTTCTGGGCTCTCTATCATGTTAAATTGGTCTATGTGTCTGTTCTTATGCCAGTACCAGGCTGTTTTGATTACAGTGGCCTTGTAATATAGTTCGATATAAGGTATCATGATCCCCCCTAGTTTGCTTTTCTTTCTCAAAATTGCTGCACCTATTCAGGGTGGTTTATGGTTCCATATAAAGTTTTGAAATGTTTGTTCTATATATGTGAAATATGCCATTGGTACTGTAATAAGTACTACATTGAATCTATGAATTGCTTTGGGTAGTATGGACATTTTGGTGATGTTAAGTCTTCCAATCCCTGAACACAGTATATGTTTCCATTTGTTTGTGTCTTCCTTAATTTCTTTCTTCAGTGTTGTGTAGTTTTCTGAGTACAGGTCTTTTACCTCCTTGGTTAGGTTTATTCTTAGGTATTTTACTTATCTTGTTGCTATATCAAATGGCATTGTTTTCTTGATTTGTGTTTCTGATGTTTCAATGTTGGTATGCAAAGATGTCTTTGATTTTTTAATATTGACTTTGTATCCCACTCTTGCAGAATTCATTTATTAGATTCAGTAGTTTTTTGGTGGGGTCTACAGGGTTTTCTATGTACACTATCCTGTCATCTGCAAATACTGACAGTTTTGTTTCCTTTTTTCTAATTTGAATGCCTTTTATTTCCTTTTCTTCTGCTGCTGTGGCTGCTGCTGTGGCTAGGACTTCCAAAACTATGATGAATAAAAGTGGTAAAATTGGTCAACCTTGTCTTGTTCCTGATCTTAGTGGGTACATTTTTAGTTTTTGCACATTGAGTATGATGTTAGTTATCACTCTCTCTTATATGGCCTTTATTATGTTGAGAAAGGCTCCCTCTATTCCTACATTGCTGGGTGTTTTTATCGTAATTGGGTGCTGTACCTTATCAAGTGCTTTTTCCGCATCTATTGTTATGACCATTTGATTTTTGTCTTTGCTTTTGTTTATGTGATGTATTATGTTTGTTGATTTGTGAATATTATACAATCCTTGCATACCTGGGATGAATCCCATCTGGTCATGGTGTATGATATTTTTAATGTATTTCTGAATGTGGTTTACCAATATTATGTTGAGGATTTTAGCATCTATGTTCATCCACCACATTGGCCTGAAGTTTTCTTTCTTTGTTGTGTCTTTATCTGGTTTTGGGATTAGGAAAATGCTGGCTTCATAAAAAGAGTTTTGGAGTCTTCCTTTTTTTTTTTTTTTTGATTTTTTGGAATAGTCTCTGAAGGATAGGAGTTAGCTCTTCTATTATATTTTGTGGAACTCTCCTGTGAAACCATCTGGTCAAGGGCTTTTGTATATCAGGAGTTTTTTGATTACTGGTTCAATTTCACCAGCTGTTATTGGTCTGTCAGGTTTTCTGCTTCTTTTTCATTGAGTTTGGGAAGATTATATTTTTCTAGAAATTTGTCCATTTTGCCTAGTTTTCCAAATTTCTTAGTATATAGTTCTTTGTAGTAGTTTCTTACAATCCTTTGTACACCTGTGGTATGAGTTGAAATCTCTCCTCTTTCATTTTTCATTGTGTTTATTTGGGTCCTCTCTCTGTTTCTCGATGAGTCTGCTTAAAGGCTTGTCGATTTTGTTTGTCTTTCCAAAGAACCAGCTCCTGGATTAATGATCCTTAGAATTGTGCTTTTAGTCTCTGTCAGTTAATTCTACTCTGATCTTGGTTATTTCCTTTCTTCTACTTGCTCTGGACTATCTTTGTTGTTGTTCCTCCAGTTCCTTATAGGTGTAGGGTTAGTTTATTTGAAATGTTTCTATTTTTTTTTAGGTAGGCCTGTATCACTCTGAAGTTCCCTATCAGGACTGCCTTTACTGTGTTCCATAAGTTTTGGATTGTTGTGTGTTCATTTCATTTCTTTCCAGAAACTTTTTAATTTCTTCTTTGATCTAATTCTTGACCCATTCATTGTTTAAGAGCATGCTATTCAATCTCCATGAGTCTGAGTATTTTTGAGCTTTTTCCTTGAGGTTGGTTTCTAGTTTTAGTCCCTTGTGGTCAAAGAAAATGTTTATAATTCCTTGTAGTGTGTTTTATATTTCTGACCTTTTATTGTTCATTTCTTCCTGGTTTTCTGTTTATTTCTTCTATTTTCTTTTTCATGTTGATGTAGTTCTCACATCATTCTTTCTAGTTGTGCGTGAGTTCCTTGAGCATATTTATGACAAATATTTTGAATTATATATCTGATAGTTTGGGTACCTCCATTTCGTTTATCTCTTTTGGTGGGTAGTCTTCCATTCCTTTTGATTGAATGTTCTTTTTTTGTCTTCCCATTTTAGGTGACTCTATTTTCTTTCTTTCTGTGCTTCCTGATGTTTCACTTTGCAAGCTGTCTTTTTAGGGTGAACTCCTATGGTAGGAATTCTATAAGGTTCAGTGGTGTGGTCTCTTTGATCTCCTTGTCTACATGCTCTAGGTTGCCTTTTTTTTTTTTCTGTTTGTATGTGCTCTCTTGTTGTACTTGGGTTTTTACCTTTTGGTGCTTCCTTTGTTGGTGGTTTTTATCCTCCAGCAGGTATACTAATGTTCACAACTCCTACCTATTCTTGTATGCAATCAGTGGTGAGACTAGGCAAAATGGATTAAGACTCTGGGAGAATATTTTATGAGATTTAAATTACCAGCAAGTAGGTAAAAGGAGATTCCTTGGATAAGTATAGCTTTAACTGTGATATTTTACCCAACTAGCCACTTTTTCATGAAAGGTGAAAGAGAGATAAGACTCTTGTTGGAGGGAGGAAGGTTGTGAGCTGAATCCAGAAAATAGGGGTATTGTGCAGGGTTAGACGATGAGATATAATGAGATTAAAGGATAGAAAGTGGGTGTAGTGTGAGAGAGATTAGAGTTAACCACAACAATAATAATGCCAAGGATTAAGATGAAGTGGGCTAAGATCATGGAGGGTTGCTGTGTAGTATGTACAATTTATGGAACAACAATTATTTACAATAGTACTGGTAGAACAATAATATGACAAGAAATATATGATTTGGATAACCAGAATAGAAAGTTCCGATCAAGAGTTGTGTGTTATTGGAACACGGGTGAAGTTAAAGAAGGAGAATTAAAATACAATAAAGAGAGAACAAGGAAAATCAATCAAACAATGCAATGAAACAGAAAAATAAAACAAGAAAAAGTAAACATAAGGAAGAGAAATAAAGTACTAATAAAATAAAAGTGATAAAAATAATGTAAAAAGAGTAATAATAATGCACATAAACTATAAAATGCCATCTCTTTGGGATAGCAAAGTGACATTTGTCTAATTTTCTCAGTTTTTGAGGTTAGCCTTGTGCTCCCCCTTTCAATCTGTCTCTTTACCCTTTGTAACTCCAGGTTTTATTGTCCCACTTGGGGGAAGAGAAAAAGGAAAAAAAAGAGGGAGGATCCAAAAAGAAAAAAAAAAAGGCCTCCTGATGATTTAAACCTGTTCAGTGAGCTCTGCTAGTCTTAGTAGATGCCATAGGAAGACGGGGGCTAGTCTTCACTTTTCTCCCTTCCTATGGTTTTGAGAGGATGGAGACCAGGTCTGGGTCATAATATTCACAGTTTCCTGGCCTCCAGCCCAGGTCCTCTGTTACTTGCCAGGCTCAAATCACCCACTCAGCTGCTCATATCATGGTCGATATCTGGCTGGAGCCAATACAAGCTGGGTGCACATGATTCTGCTCATCTATTCGGTCTCTGGGCATACAGCACGAGGTAATTTCGAGTGTGAAGCCCGTGACAAGCTGGGCACACTACTCAGTCTCTGGGTGCGAAAATCTGCAGTCACCCTGAGTCAGCTGCTGCTGGAGAGTTCCTCACAAAGCAGCTGCCTGCAGTTCTCAACAAGTGCCCAGCCTTTCACACAGCCCAACTTTCCAACCAGTCCGGAGACCATCCAAATCAGGGTCTGACACAGCCCAGCTCCTCCCTACTCCAGGTGTTGCCTGGCTCCCCAATTTCTCTGGTAATGACCTAGCTGGCATTCAGAGTCAGCAGGTGTGTACTGCCTCTGTGTGTCTTCCACTTCCTGTCTCTTCCCCCAAGCAACTTCCAATATCCAGCTCCCTCCTCGTGCTGCCCTCCCTGCTCTTGTAGGGGAGGGAGTTGGTGATCTAACTCTTCTGCCTGTATCCTGCAGCAGGTGCTGGGCCAGGGACCACAGCAGCCCTGGTCCCCACACAGATCCCTGGGACCCTATTGTCCCAGTGCAATCTCCTCACTGTCTGCCTTTCAATGTCCTCTGCAATTTTTTCCCTCCAAATTTCATACAAGCTGGGATTCTGTTTGGTGTTAACTCTGTTCCTCAGATAATCAGCTAGGTGTCCCAACTGGGCACAGGGAGACCTGGGCTGTGCTCCCACCTACCTCGCCGCCATCTTCTCTCCTGGACCAAGCAATATATCGGAACATTTCAATTTTTACTGAGACACCTGTTTTTGAGCCATTTCTTTATTTATAGAATAACTAAATCCATTTCCTTGAAAATCTTATCATCATCTATTCTTTTTTTTCTCCAATACTCTTCTCTGATTTTTAATACCGGATAGACACACAGGCTTAGGTTGGAAAGAAATTCTCTACAAGGATCACTGATAGTCTAGTATAACTCTATCATGTGTTTATCATGTCACATCTTCATTCCATCTCTGTTTATTCCACAAGTGTTGACTAAATGGAAGGAATTTTGTTAGATGTTAGAGAAATAAGGCTAAATGAAAATCATACAACTACAGAATTAAACAGAAAGCCACAACAAGGAGGAGTGAGGACAGGGAACAGGCTTTTCTCATACCTGTGTGAGCTGGATAAATATTGGGAAGAAAATCTCTGCTGTGGAGGTTACTCTTGAAAATCAGGGAGACCTAGCCCCATACCAGGTCTCCCAACTCGGTTCCAGAGCCAGGAAGAGTAGTTCCCAAAACGTCTGGCTCTAAAACCATCCTCTATGGCAAGGGAAATAAAGGAAAGAATAATAATTGGGATTACATCAAAATGAAAAGCTTTTGCACTGTTAAAGAAAACATCATCAAAATGAAAATACAACCAACGGTATGGGAAAACATATTTAGAATACCTCAGAAAAGGGTTTGATCTACAAAATATATAAAGAACTCCATATGAGTCAACACCACGATAAAAAACAACCTATTTAAGAAATGGGCAAAGGACCTAAACAGACACTTCTGCAAGGAGGTCATACAGAGGGCACATAGGAAAGGACGTTCAACATCATCAGCTATCAGAGATTTGCAAATTAAAACCACAGTGAGATACCACTTCACATCAGTCAGAATGACCATCATTAACATATCAACAAACACCAGTGCTGGTGAGGATGTGGAAAAAGTTAACCCTAGTGCACTGTTGGTGGGATTGTAGACTGGTATAGTCACTGTGGAAAACAGTATGGCATTTCCTCAGAAAACTAATAATGGAACTGCCTTTTGAGCTGGCAATTCCATGGCTGGGATTATACCTTAAGAATCCTGAAACACCAATTCAAAAGAACCTATGCACCCCAATGTTCATAGTAGCATTATTTACAATAGCCAAGTGCTGGAAATAGCCTAAATGCCCATTAGTAAATGAGTGGATAAAAAAACTATGGTATACATGGACATAACCAAGGGGGAGGGTGGGATCAAGGGAGGGAGGTGGGATTGGCTGGGGTGGGGGGGAGTGGAGGGGGGAAATGCAAACAACTGTAATTGAACAACAATAAAGTAATACAATCTTTAAAAAAAAAACTATGGTACATTTACAGGATGGAATACTACACAGCAGAAAAAAGAAGGAACTCCTACTCTTTGTTAGAGCATGGATTGAAGTGGAGAGTAGTATGCTAAGTGAAATAAACCAGGCAACAAAAAACAAATACCATATGATCTCATCTATAACAGGAGCCTAACAAACAAAGCAAACAAATGAGCAAAGTAAAACCAGAGGCATGGAAATAAGGAACAAACTGACAGGGACCAGAAGGGTTGGGGGAGGGGAAAGAGAGGAAAGAAGTACATGGTCCTAGTTAAAGAACAAGTATAAATGACCCAGGGATATAGACAACCAGGTGGAGAATGACTGTAAGGGTCAGAGGTGGTTAGGCAGAGGAGAACATCAGGGGAAAATTGAGACAACTATAGTAGAACAACAATAAAAAAAGAGATAGATGATATCTTGAAAAGATAAAACAGTGGGGATTGTGGTTGAGTCAGATGGATGGCTGCTACAGTCTCAGGCATTCCTCTTAAAGGACCCACACAAACTTACTTGGACTCACTCCCTGTGAGCTCCAGTCCTGGGACAGGAACTTGAAAAGAATCAGGGACATATGGGGAAGAACTGAAGGATGTGAGAGCTGAGGGTGGGACAGCTTTCTCCCAGACAGAAATGTTGGCAGAGGCCATGGTTCCTTTCCTGAGATCCCCCTCCCCCACAGAGCCAACAGGTAGACACCAGATTCTACTACGTCTGAGTCTTCACCAATCTGGCTTATACTGTTTGCTGCATCCTGGTAATTTCCTGAGACCCTGCCCCACCCAACTTATGCATCCACCCTAACTATTTCCAGTGATTTTTCCATACAAAAGTCTTCTCTTGCTTCATGCTCAAACTTCCCCAAAATCTTTCAAATAAGCAGCATCTGGCCTCTGCATACCACGTACTTCTTGTTAAGTGACTCCAGACTTAGTACTAGTGGCCCCTGGCCATTACAACTCTACCACTTCCAAAAATGACACACTCAAGGGGCAGACACAGAAGGCATCAAAGTCTTATTGAAGCAAGTCATATTCCATAGGGTCAACTCCTACACAACAACTCCTCTACTGTAATTGTAGCCAGTCCTTGCAGCCAGTGGGCCTGAGGGTCAGTTCTTTCCAGTGATTCCAATAGCAATCAATGCTCAACTACAACAAGAGAGTGCACACAGCCCACAAAGAGTGTACACCTGGAGTGCCCAGCTTGGGTGACTGGGGAGGCTGGGCCCTACAGACACCTACTACACAAAGCCACTCTACCAAGCTGGGAGATGTACAGCTCTATTTAATACATAAAAATAAACCTACAAAAGCAGCCAAAATTAGGAGACAAAGAAAAAGGTCCCAAATGAAAGAGTAGGAGAAATCTCTAGAAAAATTACTAAATGAAATGGAAGCAAGCAAATGACCAGACACCAATTTCAAAACACTGGTTATAAGGATGTCCAAGGGATTGAGTGAAAACTCTGACAGCATAAAAGCAGACAGAGACCATTAAAAAATCAGAAATGAAGGTCACACTAACTGAAATGAAGGATAATTTATAGGGAATCAATAGTAGAATAGATGAAACAGAATCAAATCAACAATTTGGAATATAAGAAAACAAAAAACACCTAATTAGAACAGCAAAAATAAAAAAGAATCTGAAAAAATGAAGATAGTTTAAGGAACCCTGGGACAACTTCAAGCACACCAACAATCATATCATGGGGGTGCTAGAAGGCAAAGAGAGAGAGCAAGATGTTGAAAACCTGCTTGAAAAAATAATGACAAAAACTCCCTTAACCTGACAAAGGAATAAGACACACAAGTTCATGAAGCAGAGTCCCAAACAAGATAACCCCAAAGAAGCCTACACTGTAATATATCATAACTAAAATGCCAAATGTTAAAGAGAAAAAGAGAACCTTAAAAATAGCCAAAAAAAAAGTTACCTACAGAGAAACTCCCTTAAGACTTTCAGTTGATTTCTCAACAGAAAATTTGCAGGCCAGAAAAGAGTGACAGAAAATATTCAGTGATGAAAAGCAAGGAACTACAACCAAGACTACTCTGTCAGGAAAAGCTATCATTTAGAATCAAAGGGCATATAAAGAGCTTCCCAGACAAGAAAAAGCAAAGGAGTTCATCACCACCCAACCAGTATTGCATGACACGTTACAGTGTCTCCTTTAAGAAGAAGGAAACACAATATTAAAATCTCAATCATGAAATTGCAATAAATATATACTTATCAACATTGGTATCTAAAAAAACAAGTAACAAGAAGAATAGAAACAGACTCGTGGATTCAGTGAATGATTTGATGGTTGCCAGATAAAAGGAGCACTGGGGGAAGGGCTGAAAAAGAAGAAGGGACTAAGAAGTACAAATTGTTTGCTATTGAGTAGTGATGGGGTTGTAAAGTACAGCACAGGAAATATAGTCAAGTATATTCTAATAACTAGGTATGGTGTCAGATGGGTGTAAGACTTATTAGGATGACCACTTAGTACCACATTTTGCCGTGCATAATGCACACCCACCATTTTTGGCCCAAACTTTCAGGAAAAAGCTTTCATTTTATTTTATAATTCAATTTTTATTTATTTATATTTAGAAACAGAACTGATTATCATATTTCAGGGTATTATTTTGCATATGGATATTGTAATTGCTTTCTAGGGTTACACTTTTAATGCATAAGCAGAGATAAAATAATTAAAAACATTTATATACATATGGAATTAGTACAACCCATGTATAATGTGTATATTTCTGCTTCCCTCAAAAATTTGGGCAAAAAGTGTGCAATATACATGGCAAAATACAATTAAGTCATACAACATCTCAACATTCTGGTGTACACCTGAAACTAATATAATATTGGATGTTAACTGTAATTAAAATATAAAAAATAATTAAAAATTAAAAAAATGGGACTTCTGGTCACAATGCCAGCATAAGCAGAAATGATTCACCTATTTGCCCAATTACATCAAAATTAAAACTAAAATATAGCATAACCATCACTCAGAACCATCAGAAATTGAATTGAATGGAAGTTTGACAACTACGCAATTAAAGAAACTGTATCCACCCAGACTGGTAAAAGGGGCACTGATGTGGAATGGGCTGGTCCCTCATACATGTGAGGTGGATAAAAATTTTGGAGGGATATCTCAGGAGCAAGGAGTCCTAGTCCCACACCAGACTCCCCAGACCAGGGTTCCAGTGCCAAGAAGGTAAGTCCCCACAACTTCTGGTTGCAAAAAACAATGGAAATTGAGTCATGGAAAAAATTGCTGGAGTCCCAAGCACTTCCTCTTAAAGAAACCACACATGAACTCACCTACTCAGACTGACTCTGAGCTCCAGCACTGGGGAAGCAGCTTGAAAGCCACCAGTGGCGTACAGGAACTGTAGTGTGTAGCATGAAGGCAAGCAGAAGCCATTGTTCCTTTTCTAAACGCTGCCCCACAGAGCTGGCAAGCTGGTGCCATATCTGAGACTCCATCAACCTGGCTAACACTGTTTGACCCACCAGACACTTCTCCTCACCCAAATTACAAGCCCACCCAGGCTGATTTTCCACATGAATGGCTGGTTTTGACTCATGCTTCAAAACTTTCTAATTCCTATCAAGCAAGTAGCATATTCTTTCTCTCAAGTAACTCTCTCTCTCTCTTTCCCTCTCTCTCGTCTGCTTGCTGTGGCTAGGTCTTCCAATAGTATATTAAATACAAATGGCCACTGGCGTATTTTCCTTACACCAGTAAGTGTAAGGAAAGTGGATATCCTTATGTTGTTCCTCATCTTAAGAAAAATACTTTTAGATATTTGCCATTAATTACAATGTTATCTTTGTGTTTGTTACATATGGGCTTTATTATATTGAGGTATGTTCCCTATATTTCTACTTTGCTGAGAATTTTCATCATAAATTTATGCTGAATTTTGTTAAATGCTTTTCTTCATCTATTGATGTGATCATATGATTTTATCCTTCATTTTGTTTATGGGGTATATCACCTCAATTAGTTTGTGTATACTGAACAAGCCTTGCATCCCAGGAAATAACCCCACTTGAACACGATATATGATATTTTAAACATATTGCTGGATTTGGTTTGCTGATATTTTGTTGAGGATTTTTGCATAGACATTCATCGGGATAGTGGCCTATACTTTTTTTTTCTTTTTTGTAATGTCTTTGGTTTTGGATTCAGGATAATGCTGGCCTCATAAAAATGAGATTGGTAGCCTTCTTTCCTCTTTTAATTTTTGGAATAGTTTGAGAGGAATAGGTATCAATTCTTCTTTTAACGTTTAGTAAAATTCACCTCTAAAGCCTTTGTTCCAGGACTTTTGTTTGTTGTAAGACTTTTTTTTATTATTGCTTTAATTTTTTTTACTAATCAGTTTGTTCATTTTTTTCTACTTAATTCAGTCATAGAATATTATATGATTGTGGAAATTTATTCATTTTTTCAGATTATCCAATTTATTGATTTATAATTGTTTGTAGTATTTTCTTATGATTCTTTATATTTATATGATTTAAATTGTTTTCTCTCATCTCTTAGTTGGGGGAGCCCTCCAAACTAGTTCTGATTTTATTTATTTGGTTCCTCTTTTTTTTTCTTGATGAGTCTGGTTAAAAGCTTATCAATTTTTTTCTTATCAAGAACCAGTTTGTGATTTTGTTGATCTTGTATATTTTTCTAGACTCTATTTTATTTGTTTCTGCCCTGTTCTTTGTTATTTCCTTCCTTTTACTCACTTTGGGGTTTGTTTGTTGTTTTTTCTACTTCCTTTAGGTTTAAGGTTACATTGCTTATTTAAGATTTTTCTTTTTTCTTGAGGTAAGCCTGTAATGTTATTAATGTCTGTCTTAGGACTGCCTTTACTATTTCACACAGATTTTGGGTTGTTCTGTTCTCATTTTCATTTGTTTTAAGGTAGCTTTTGATTTTGTTTTTGGTCTTATTGTTAATCCCTTCATTGTTTAATAACATGTCATTTAGCCTCTATGTGTTTGTATGTTTTTTTTATTACTTTATTGTTGTTCATTTACAGTTGTTTGCATTTCCACCCCCCCCACTCCTCAGCCCACCCCAGCCAATCCCACCCCTCTCCCCCGCTCCCACCCTCCCCGTTGGTTATGTCTATGTGCCTTTATAGTGTTTCCTGGAACCACCTCCACCCCGTTCCCCCCCCTTCCCTTCTGGCCATTGTTAGATTGTTCTTAATTTCAATGTCTCTGGTTGTATTTTGTTTGCTGATTTCTTTTGTTGATTATGTTCCATTAAAGGTGAGATCATGTGGTATTTCTCCCTCACCGCCTGGCTTATTTCACTTAGCATAATGTTCTCTAGTTCTATCCATGCTGTTGCAAAGGGTAGGATCTCCTTCTTTCTCTCTGCTGCGTAGAATTCCATTGTGTAAATGTACCACAGTTTTTTGATCCACTCATTGACTGATGGGCACTTAGGTTGCTTCCAGCACTTGGCTATTGTAAATTGTGCTGCTATGAACATTGGGGTGCATAGGTTCTTTTGGATTGGTGTTTCAGGGCTCT
>VMDR010026385.1:0-14041 GCA_007922815.1 Macrotus californicus
TGGACAAACTCTAGGCATTTATATTACATAGGCATCTTCAGACAGTTCTTGAGTTTTATCACTAGTTGTTCAGAGAAGTAGTTGTGCACTACTTCTGGTGGCAGAGTATTCATTCACTGTATTCATCTTCATGCTTCTGCAATCTCCTATTGCAATAGGCAACAAGGCAGGTGCTCGTATTATGTGTCAACAGTTAAATAAGTGCCGCAATTGTGTCCCTTTTTCTCATGTCTAAGTCTCCAGAGGGAAAAAAAAGCATAAAACCTCTTCTGATCATGAAGATAATATTCAAGTCAGCCCTTTGTGTTCTCATCTCCAAGTTAAGTAACTGGGATTAATTTAACCTTTTCTCATAGAACTTAATTTCCTTTCCTAATTAATCATCCTCCCCATTCTCCTTTGAATTTGCATTAGCCTTCACACATCCTTTAAGAATTTGTCACCAGTTGGACACTCCATTCCAATAAGGACCTCATTAATTTAAAACATATTAGCTCAATTACTTTGTGGCTTATGTACATTATTCACTTGTTACTTGAGTTTTTGTATCCACACTACCCTGTGACTGTTTCTGCCATATTGTAAACTTTTGATGAATGTTTACTGAATGCATTGTTTATGATTTAGTTGTATGAATAGATCTTTCTCTTTGAGAAAAGCATACCAAGATGTGTTCCTGTCAGGCCCAATATCCTATAGATCTTTGTACAAACAGCTCCTTCTGCTTTTATTCAAAGAGCAAAGGAAATATCCAATTGTCTGTCAGGCACAGGCTGTCAGAAGTACACATTTTTGACAACGAATGCATTTCTACCAGGCTGGACATATCTAGCTTATGATAGTTTAATGAAGCTGTCATATTAGATTTTAGGGATAATAGCAAACAATAAGGATTTTTCCATTGATTTAAGCTGGTATTTTTATGGCACTGATATAGTAAATTTGAAAAGTGTTATTATTTTAGCATTGCTGTGTTCTATTTAATTTACAGTCTATTATTATACCAAACACTCAGTATTTTCCCAGTGTTTTCTAAACTGGGAGCTGACCCATAGGGAGATCATGGGTTGTGCTCAGGAAGTCACAGAGACTGCAGCCCCAGCACTCTGAATAGCTGCTTGGGGAAGAGGCAGTGAACTATGGGTGACCCAGCATTCTCCACCTACCGCCTCCCCTTGAGCACTTCCTCCTTTCAGATTTGCCGTGATACTGTGAGGGAGACCAGAGCGACTGTAGAATCAGTAAGATGAAAAGTGAACTTATTTTTCTGTGGATAGTTGTTATGAGTCATGGAAAACCCAGGGGAGTTCACAGGATGAAAAAGTTTAAGAAGTCCTGAGGTGACCTCAGGCTGATGCTAATTGAATTCCCTTGACAAAGGATCTTAAATGATGTGGAGCAGTTACTGTTTTTAAATGAGTGCAGGGAAAACATTTTCCCAGGATGTTTTGTTGGAGACCAAATGTCACTCAGATTCTGCAGTTGCCAGTCATGTGCAAATCAGTCTTTGGATTAAGTGAGGGCTCAGTCCATGGGTTCTGAGATGAGAAGACTTGGATTTGCCTTGCCAATTGTATTTTTCTTTTCTTGTGAAGGTGAAGACAGTGTGATTTTTTTTTTTTTTGCCATCAAAGCTGAACATATGGGAAGTAAACATTCAAACTTCTGTTATCTTTAGCAGAAGGAGTTCAGGATGACTTTATGTAGCTACAGTCCATTCACAAGTGGCAGCAGGCTGATGCATGTTTGTTGTGTTCCAGGGCCCAGACCTTTGCCTTTTTCTATCTCTTGCACATCTCAGGGAACAGTCGCACCAGCCCCATGGTTTCACCAACTCCCACACAGAGTTTTCTGGGGACATACTCAATTTATGCCTGTTCCCTGGGAACGTTATTCGTAGCCCTCCTATCATTCTCAAAAATGTGCTATAACATTTTTGAGAATCTAGACTCTTAGGTGTTTTTGAGGTCTAGACTGATAGGTAGTTTTAGACACCTCCACCTTGAAATAACACAGGCACGTTTCTCTCACTATGCCCATACTGAACTATGCCCATACTGAGGTGTGTCCCTTGACACACCTCATCTCCTGTGACTTTCATGTACGTGTTCCTCCCCTACTGAAGTTCATGACCCTCTACTCTTCTTGGAGTTGTTGCTGATAAACTTTGTGGGTGCTCCTGCTCATTCACTGAGGGTTCTGGGTAGACTCTTGTCCTGTTCCTTCCACCTCAGTCTCACAGTCTATCTGAATTACTTCAGTGACCAGGTACATGACTGTGGCAGACACCATGGGATACCTACCCAAAAGCCATCTTGTTCTCAGACAAATGAACTCTGTTGCTGTTCATGTAGGAATGTACTCAACTCTAGGAAATGAATCATGATTAGTTTCATTAGTGGTTCTCATTCCTGGTAAACTAGAATCTTCCTGAGCATTAAAGAAAAATGCCAGTTCTAGGAGCCACCTCAGAGATTTGGATATATTTGATCTTAGATGGGGCACAAATGTTGGTATTTCCCAATATGCTGGTTACTCTGCAGGTAATTTTAATATGCACCCAGGCATGATGACCACGACTCCAAACTCATCACGGCAATCTCAGGTCCCTTTGTGATCAGTTCAAGGCTACACGTGCTACCCAGTTTCTACTAAAGTGTTTGGGGAAAGCTTTGCTTTCATGATAAAAAAGAATTTCATAAGAAAGTCTTTTTTGCCCTTCACTTTTCTTCTCTTTTGGATGCAGTCCTATGAGGATGCCTGTAGCTGTTTAGCCATCTGGAAAGTGATTTACCATCTGAAGTGGTAAGGCGACCTTGTGGGTTGGCAGAGTGGAAGAGGGTAAAGATCTTGGGCCTCTGATGTCACGGTAGAATCTATGAACCAACTGGAAGCTGGCTAACTCTGGACTGTACGTTAGAGAAGCAATAAGTATTCTCTTTAAGGCTACTTTCTGACAGTCATGTATTTTGCTGAAAGTACACTTGTAATGGAGTATTCTATCTAACTTGCTAGACCATGGCTCAAATAACTTTTTCCATTAAGAGCAACATGGTAAATATTTTAGTCTTTGGGAGCCACACACTGTCTGTTGTAACCACTCAATGCTGCTACCAAAGCACAAAGTAGTCACAGACAATATGTAAACAAATAAGTGTGGCTGTGTTCCAATAAAGTGTTAGTTACACGAATAAGCAGATACCTAGATTTGACCTGTGAACTATAGTGTGGGGACCCTTGTCCTAGATTGTCATTAAGAAGTATCAGGGTATCAGCTTCTAGAGGACTAACTATATTGGAGGTAATATTTGCTATTTTGGGAGTAAGATAAAATTAGCTTCTTCTTGTTGGTCAGTGTAGTAAATCACTGCAGAATTGGGAGTTGAGCACAGGGGAGGCAAACAGAAGCATACTACCTGAGCTCAAAAGGTAAGGAGAGGACATGTGGAGGCAAGAATCTTAGAGTTCTCGTAGTGGTTTTAGATGGTCATTAATAATTCCAGAGATTTTTGTGTCATGGGAGTAGAGAGGAAATATTACTTTCATCAACAAAAGGTTTATGGAATTTCCTGGAGCTTTAAAATCTATTTTAACTCAGAACTTCAGCATTTGTTATTTGGGGAGAGAACAATGTTCTGGGGCATATAAATGGTGGTGGAGAGCAAAGGTCTAGTTGAGATTCTGACTTATCAGGCTGGGCTTCTGAGGGTCTTTTTCTGAATGGAGAGAGTTTTCTTACTGCATCAGTTGTATATAATGGGTCAGTTTTTGTCATAAGATCTGTTCTTTCTTTGAAAGAGGCACTAGCTGACTTTAACTCATCCATTCACATATATTTTGAGGGGAAGCTAATAGGTGCCACCTGACTTGTGCAAAGAGCATTTGCTGGTATATGGTACAGCAGGGTGTCGAACTCATTTTCACTGGGATCCACATCAGCTTTGCGGTTGCCTTCAAAGGGCCGAATGTAGTTTCTACTCCTTAAAGTTAAGGAATGGTTACATTTATACAGTCCTAAAATTACATTAGGCCCTTTGAAGGCAACCACAAGACTGATATGGCCCCCGGTGAAAATGAATTTAACACCTCTGTGTAGAGGTACTCAGGTCTGTGCTGTGGAATTTCCTTTCTGAGATTTTTAGCTGGACAGTGAGACTCATTAGAGACCATGGGAAAAGGAAAGGAGCCTGTTCTTCAGGCCCAAAAGTACCCCCCCCACCAATTATCCAAGCAAATTGGGTAGCATTGCTTTTCTCTATCATTTTCCTTTTAAGGCTACCATTACTCATTTACATTTGAATCCATCTATATAAAAATCATAGAAGCACTATTCCCCTTTTAGGAAAGGGGAATAGGAGGCTGGGGTAGATAGCCTGGGAGACTTAATGTTTTATTGGGTATCCTTGTGTAGTATTTAAACACGTCTATCTGTACACATGTATTACTTTATCAAAAATGTTAAAAGTTACCTGTATTTTAAACACTGCTGGATGTGTATGTGGTGGGTAGGGTTGGTAGATGAAGGTATGAAGAAATGAGTATATGGTGAAATTTATTTCAGATTCTGAGCGCTGCCAGGGATCAGTAGGTATTCTCACACATTTAGTTGTGGCCAATGTTTATGATTATTCACAAGAGAATGCATATACCTTGCCTTGCCTAGTGATAGAGGCTTCAACATAAACATTGATAAAACTACATACCAGAGACCTGTGAAGCTTATCCTTTGGGATTTAGTAACTTGGTATTGTCAATTCCAGTGCTTGCTTGGATCACAACCCTTCTGCTCTAGGTCATTGTCAGCATCCCAGTTTCCACTCCCCACCCATCCACATGACTGGGCTGGACACAGGCAAGTAAGAATAGGAGCTCCTTGTGCAGCTGAGTGGAAGCTAAAATTCACGTAGATAAATGTCATAAGATAGGAAAGGAGTTATAAACAAATAGAAGTTAGAAGAAGAAAGAATTAGTAAGTAGAAGTTTTGAAGTAGAAAAGTTTGGGAGTAGATATTGAGGAAAACAATGAATCATAGAAGAGAATTAAGCATCCATATCAACAAAGAAATGGTAACTATATGAAGTGATGGAGGTGTTAGCTAATCATTTTGCAATATATACGTTTATCAAATCAACACATTGTGTACATTAAACTTACACTATGTTAGAGAGAGTAAATGAGTCCTTTGTGTTTGGATTTTGCTGTGGAAGACCCTAGAATTTCTCCCAAAGCAACTCCTATCTTTGTGGGATTTGCTTGTTTCTGATCTTGAACTCCCATAAGCTCTCTGATTTTTAAAGAATAATTCATCCATTTTCATGGACTTAGCCCGAGGAAGTCTGTGTTGTTTCCCAAAACCTAATTTAAGCCAACTGAAATTCCTGCTCCAGATTCCCATAGTTTTCTCCCAGATAGAGACTCTTTACTGGGGAGACTAGGACAGCATTGTCATCCTTAATGGCTGTGCCATGAATTCTAAATTCCTCATTTCATTTTGACAGAGGTATACAGGGTCCGGCATAAGTAAGGCCTGCTTGAGTGTGGTTAGTAGGGTAGTAATGTGTATGTAATAATTTATAGTTTTAGTTTGAACACTTCACCTAAAATGTCATATGTTGTGCTTGAGTGTGATGTTATGTTACAGAATTACATGCTTATGATTTTGTAATAAACAAGGGGTGTTTGTGCTGGATGCTGTATAAAATACCCCCAATAGCCAAAGGATAGTTCAAGATCAACAAGTAAAAATTGGAAGTGATATGCATAGATTGAATGTAGAAGAGTGTGTGTGTGGGAGGGAGAGGTCATTGAATGGAGGAGAGCACAAGGAACCAGCCAGAGCCAGCTCTGAGAAAAGTTGTGAAACAGACTCTTGCTGTCTCTTTCTCTCCCTTCCTTCCCCCAGCACACATCTTGCATCCCGTTTCTATAAGTCTGGGCTCCCCCCAGCCAATCTTGTTTGAATTTTCATTGTTGTAACCCACCTTTCCTCATCCACACCTTATCTTCATACATCAGGAAAATTGAAAGATCTCAAGTTAACAACTTAACTAGAACCTAACTTTCTAGTTCTCAAGGAACTAGAAAAAGAAGAAAACCAAGCCTAAAGTTAGCAAGTAGAAGGAAATAATAAGGATGAGAGCAGAAATAAATGAAAAGGAGAACAGGAAAACAAATAGAAAAGATTAATGAAACTGAGAGGTGGTTCTTTGAAAAGATAAACAATATTGACAAAACTTTAGCTTTTTATTCTGGGACTGAGATGTCTACAGAGGCCTGAAAGGTAATGTAAATGAATGAAGCAGTGGAGGAAAAACTTTGTTGTTTATTAAACTTGCAAGATATTTTTCATTTCCACAAAAAACTGTGCATTCTCTTTTAGTTCAGGCAGTCAAGACAGCTAACTGCTGTAATAAACAACCCTCGAATCTCAGTGGCTTAACATACAACACTTCTCACCCACATTGCAGAGCACGGTAGGGAGCAGGGATGCAGTCCACTGCCACTTCTGGCTCCACCATTCCCTAGCCTTCCACTGAATCAGTCACACATGGCTAGAGAAGAAGGTATAAAAAAGTACATCCATTTTTAATCCTTTCAACCTATGTGTCTATGTCACTTGCTTATGTTCTATGGGTTTAGATTTGAAAGGGCTGGGAAGTGTAGGGCCTAGGAAAAGCAGGAGAACACAGATATTGGTGAACCCTGGAATTCTCCACTGTATGCTTTTCCCGTATTTTGGAAATGTCCTTCTAGTCAGCATTTTCTTTTCTACTTTTAGATGGAGGTATAACTACAAGAAGTATTTCTTTAGATGGAGATATAACTAGAAGAAGTGTTGATTATAGAAAAACTCCAGTAAAAACACAGTGGTAAATAGTAACTGACATGCCTCATAAAGCTAGGACAACAATATGTAGGGGTAAGGGCTGTGACAAATAGGAGAGTGCATGGCCCATCTCACAGGAGTAGCCACTATTTGGTGCTGACTGATTATTACCATGAGAAAATGTAGACTCAGTGTTTCCATATCATCTGATTTTTCAAATGAAGATGAGTCTGGATTGTATGTGAAATATCCCCATTTTCAATATATAGTCTCGTTTATAAAATAAAAATTGCCCATTTTGGTTTCCTGTAATTTATGAAGTGATTCTCCAGGGAGGTAGCATATCAAAAATCTCATGTATGTGTGCGTGTGTTTATATTTAAAACCAACTGCACTGTATGTTTTTTTAAATTATATTTTATTGATTATGCTATTACAGTTGTCCTAATTTTTCCCCCTTTGCATACCCCCTCCTAGCACCCCCTGCTCCCTCAGGCAATCCCCCCACCATTGTTCATGTCTATGGGTCATGTATGTAAGTTCTTTGGCTACTCCATTTCCTATAAAGGACTTTACCTCCCCATGGCTATTCTGTAACTACCTGTCTGTACTTCTTAATCCCCTCACCTCTTCACTCATTCTCCTCCTCCTTGCTCTCATCTGGCAACCTTCCAGTGACTAACTTCTTTTCTCTTGCTTTTAAGAGCCTCTCTTTATCTCTAACCTTTGGCCTTTTAATAATGATGTGTCTTAGAGTGGGCCTCTTTGCATCTATCATAATTGAGACTCTGTGCTTCCTGGACTTGTATGTCTATTTCCTTCACCAAATTAGGGAAGTTTTCTCTCACTATTTTTTCAGATAGATGTCCAATTTCTTGCTCTTTCTCTCCTCCTTCTTCCATTCCTATGATGCAAATGTTGGTCCTCTTAAAGTTGTCCCAGAGGTTGTTTATACTATCCTCATTTATTTGGATTCTTTTTTCTTCTTATTGAAAAAAGAGTGGCTGTTTTTTTGGTTCCTTATGCCAAATCATTGATTTGATTCTCAGCTTCATTCATTCTACTGTTCTTTCCCTGTAAATTGTTCTTTATTTCAATTAGTGGATTCTTCATTTCTGACTGGATCATTTTTATGCTACTGAGGTCCTCATTAAGTTCCTTGAGAATCCTTATAACCAGTGTTTTGAACTCTGCATCTGAGAGATTGCTTATCTTCATTTTGTTTAGCTCTTTTCCTGGATTTTTAATTTGTTCTTTCATTTGGGCCATATTTCTTTGTCTCCTCATTGTGGTAGCCTCCCTGTGTTTGTTTATATGCATTAGGTAGAGCTGCTTTGACTTATGTCTTGGTAGTGTTGCTTAATGCAGTAGGTGTCCTGTAGAGTCCAGTAAAACAGCCTCCCCTATCACCCAAGCTGGGTACTCAAGTTGTGCCCTTGGTGTGACCTGAATACACTCTCCTCTTCTAGTTGAGCCTTGGTTACTGTTGGCAGATCGATGGGAGGGATTTATCCAGGCCAGTCAGCTGCAAGGACTGGCTGTGACCACTGACTACCAACTTCTGTCCTCCATGGAGGACCAGCTGTGTAGGGGCAGGGTGGTGGTGCTCCAACATGGTCTGTAGCTGTCCATTGTGTGAGCTGGCCCTGGGGCTTCCCAGGTGGTTCAGGCCAAGTTCAGACCCCGCCTGTGTTTTACCTGGGGCACCCTGTCTGAGCTGTAAAGCTGCTGGGGCTCACTGAAGCTAGCTGTTGCTTGTTTGATAGAATTTAGGAGCCAAGACCAGCCACTGATATGGAAAAGCAGCTTGGGTGGACCCATAAATTGGGTGGACCCATAAATTGGGTAGACCCATAAATTGGGTAGGGTAGAGTCTCTGGGGATCTCCAAGGTGGGTCAAACAGTGTTAGGCAGGTTGATGGAGTCTCAGATATGGCACCAGCTTGCTGGCTCTGTTGGGGGAGGGCTTAGGAAAAGGCAACAGCCTCTGCTCACCTCAATGCCAGACACTTCAGTTTCTCCCTACATATGACTGGTGCCTTTCAAGCTGCTACCCCGGTGCTGGAGCTCAGAGGGAGTGAGTCTGAGTAGGTGAGTCTGTGTGCAGGTTCTTTAAAAGGAACTGCTTGGGGCTTCAGAAGTTTCTTCTACAGACTCAATCCCTGTTGGTTTTCTCAGCCAGAAGTTGTGGGAACTTATCTTCCTGGGCTGGGGGCCTGGTGTGGGTCTGGGACTCCCTTCTCCTGAGGTATCCCTCCCAAATTTTTATGCACATGGATGTGGGGCCAGCCTGTTCCATGTCTGTGCCCCTCCTACCAGTCTGGATGGATGTGATTTCTTCAATTCCGTCGTTGTCAGACTTCCATTCAACTTGATTTCTGACATCCCTGAGTGATGGTTATTCTATATTTTAGTTGTAATTTTGATGTGGTTGTATGAAGAGGCTAGCCATGTCTGCCTACATCACCATCTTGACTGGAAGCCTGCACAGTAGGTTTTTATATTGTTTCTATTACCTCTTTTTTCTATTTATTGCCCTTGATTGTTTTAAGGTATTAGCCAATACAAATACAAATGTAAGAGTCTGCTCATAGGTATTTGAATTATAACAAAAGACTCTTGAAAACACAAAATCAAAATAATCTAAAGGAGTAAATTTCTAACAGTTTTAGATAGAATTGTTAAGGATATTTTTCAGTAGAGTCATTATCCTGTGACCTAATCACATCTTGTGGGTGGAATTCATTTTACCTGCTTATAAGGCTGTGTTGGTTAAAGAAAGTCTAGTTTTTTAAGGATTCGGGTGCTGTGTAAGGTGCCTGCCTGTATCACTATCTTCTGATAACCTGACTGACTTGGTACTTATGGCTCTAAAATGACCAGAACATCCTCACCACTGTCCTCTGTCCAGTGTCCCCCACCAATACTACTTGGCAAGTTTCAGCCCTGTGAGAAGTGACTGGCACTGTTATGGAATAAATTATGTCTCCTCAAAATTGATATGTTGAAGCCCTAACCACCTCGTCCCCCCACATTGTGACTGTATTTGGAAACAGGGCCTATGAGGAAGTAATTAAAGTTCAGTGAGCTTGTAAGGTGCGACACTATCTTATAGGGCTGATACCTTTATAGCAAGAGGGAGAGACACCTGAGTTCTTTCTCCTTTTGTGCATGCACAGAGGAAAGGCCATGTGAAGACAGAGAAGGTGGCTATCAATAAGCCAGGAAGAGAGGTTTCACCAGAAACTAACCATACTGGCACTTTAATCTTGGACTTCTAGCCTCCAGAACTGTGAGAAAATAAATTTCTAATGTTTAAACCATCCAGTCTGTGGTGTTTTGTTATGTCAACCCAAGTAGACTAGTATAGGCACATATCACCTGTGACCTCAGAATGTTAATGGGTTCCCATGAGTATTTAACTTACTTTGAGAAAGTCACGCAGAAATGTTAGAACTGAAATGTTGGCAGTCATTCAGGTGTTGCAAAGTGAAGGGCCACAGGATAAATTTGGCCTACAGAGGAGTTTTTCTTAGCCCAGTGCTTTTAAAATGTGAATTTGAGTATTTTTTTAACAGGCATGCGTTCTGCAGTTTACCCTCGTTCCCAGTCCTCCCTATCACTCATGGCCGCTTCTATGTATTTTGTTTTGGCCTATTTCCCAGAGGCACTTGTGTGATCTGAAATGAGTATAGTGTTCTTATTTCACCAGTGACGTAGAGGTATTGGGGAGAAATCTGAGGAGTGACTAAGGAGGTCAGAGGCAAGCGACGCAAGAGCCTTGGCCTGGAAAGAAAGAATTTAAGTAGGCAATTGGGCAGGAGTGTCATGTACAAGAAAAGGCCAGCAGGTAGGTGGCAGAGCCTTCTATTTGCTGATTCAACAACGCTTCCCTTCTTTCATGTTGGTTGATCCTAGAACCTAATGTCAACCATGGAGACTATAAAAATGTCAGATACTTGCTTTCCTAGCATCTCTTGCAGCTAGGGATGACACTAAAACACACTCTCAATGAGTCATGATGGGAAGTAGTGCTGATTTCATGCCTCATCTATAGAGAAAAATGCATAAGCATTGTTTCTGTCCCTTCCTTCCTCACTTTGGATGCAGCTGGGTGATGGAGTACTGTACACTCATGGGGCAATAGGCTGGAGGATAAAAGCCAACATGTTGAAAAAGGTAGGGCAGAAAGAGTCTGCATTCTTGATAACATTATCAAACTATTGAATAAATACAAGGCCTGCCCAGCTTCAGGATTTCCTGTACATGAAAGAAAACAAAACAACAAAACCCTTTATTTAGTCTACTTTCTGTTGGTTATTTTGCCACTTGCATCTCAAGACATCCTAACTGGTACACTCAGCAAGAAAAGGTCCAGTGGTGTGGTGGGGATAGGAAGTAATCCTACTGTTGAGGTCCAATTAAACTGCATGTGAAGAAGAGAGACAGTGCCTTGGCTTGGAAGGGAGTCAGAAAAAGAGGAGATTAAGCCTACAGCTCTCTTTTATAAGGCAGTATATGTGGGGATTAAGGGTGTAAAATCTGGATTCAGAAAGATATTGGCTCAGATTCCAAGTCTACCATTTGTTAGTTACGAACAAGTTACTTAACCTTCCTGAACCTCTATTTTCTTATCTATAAAATAGGGATTAAAACAGAACATACTCAGGATTGTTGCAAGGCTTACATAAGATCACACAAGTGAAGCTCTTAGCAAATTGCCTGGCAAGTTTTTTAATACACGTTAGCTCTGATTTATGTTATTACTGATCTTTAAGCCCCTTATATCCGCTACTGCATACCTCTCTCTGGAATGCTCATAGGTAGCTCATACTCCTGGTGCCTGCTCTTCCTCTCACTATATGATCTCTATTTCTGCTAATTAGGAAAATGTCTTGGGTGCCACAGAAAGACATGTGGTGTTCTGTGTAAAACTGGGTGTATGGGCATGGATAGATTTAATTCACAGAGTATACCAGCGAAAACCTGTCTGGTTTTCCAAGGAACACAATAAAAGTTGATCTTAGCTTACCGATTGAATTTGCTGACACTCTTATCATTTTCTTTTAATATTTTTATGGTCCAGAATGACTCTGCTGGCAGCATCTTCTGACAGAAGGAATTACCTTTCCAGGCAGTGCAATCATGCTATTTATCAAAGGAAGCACTGGACAATCAGAATAGGTCAGAGCCGAATCCTGAGCCGTCTGGCTGAGTCTTGGCAAGAAACTTCTTTGTCCTTTAGAGGTTGAGCTTTATCCCCAAGCACTGACACAATTGGAATGAAAGGATTTGGAAGTATTCAGCTTTGGTATGGGAAGAAGAGCTTACTGTTCATGCATGAGAAGGGACATTTTTAAAGGAAGGAAGCACTTAAAGGATCTTTAGTTCCTGTCTCACTGCCCTCTCCATTTTAACCTTGCTCTTTTTACTTGGGGGATGTTTTTACCTATATTTATGAACACAAACACTTTATGTAATTCATTTGTTTGCTGTTTACTGAATGTCTACTATGGTCCTGGCACTGTTTTAGGTGCTGGGAGAGAGTGAGGTTCCTGCTCTTGTTGAAGCTGAGCCCAGCCTTGGGGTAGGTGCCTGGCAGCACAGACCTGGGTTGAAGGCACTTGGGTGAGGTAAAGAGGAATGTTCCAGTAAACAAATGGCAAAATTGATATTTATTTTATGGTGTCCTTAACACTTTAAGAAATGAGGGCTCTACACCACTGTCCACATTCTAACCCCCTGCTTTGCTGTCTTTGTTTAACTAAGGTAGCAGCACATAGGACTCTTTCACAAATAAAGCTGCTTTTTCTTCTAGTTGGAGTAAAAGTTTTTATAATGATAACTGAGGGGAACTGAGCTAATCCTTAAGTATAGATTAACTATGTTGTATCAGGATTTTATGATGAATATTATGCTTTGAGGCCTAAAATTTTACTAATTTTATATTTTAAGGAATCATTACACCTTCATTTAAAAGTATTGTATAACAGCTCCTGACTTAAATAGGACCTCTGGCTATTTCAATGCTCTAGTAAAATATAGATAAAAATCGTGACTACAGAAGAAACACACAACTTTAATGTAGACAATGTAGACATTGAAATTATTCAAGATTTTGCTTACCTTGGTTCGGTCATTAATTCAAATAGAGACTGCAGCCAAGATGTCAAAAGAAGGTCAGAAGGGCAGAAATAAAAAAATTCGAAAAGATCACCAAGAGCAAAGATGAGTGATTAGAGGCCAAGGCTAAGATCATTCACATCCTTTATTCCCAGTTACTAGGTACAGATGTGAAAGCTGGGCAGTGAAGAAGGGTGATAGAAAAGTAAGGTACATATGATTCATTTGAAATGTGGTGTTTGCGGAGAGCTCTGTGCATACCCTGGACTGCCAGAAAGACGAACAAGTGGGTCCTAGTGCAGATGAAGCCTGAAATATCACTGGAGGCAAAAATGACAAAACCGAGGCTGTCCTAGGCACATCAGGAGAAGGCAGGGCTCTTTGGAAAAGACAGTGATGCTGGGAAACATGGAAGGCAGCCGGAAAAGAGAAATACTGACTGACTCCATGGAGGAAGCTGGAGGTCTGAGTCCACAGAAGCTGAGCAGGGCTGTTGAGGATGGGACATGGTGGGTCACCAGGAGTCAGAGTCCACTCAGTGGCATACGGCTCACACACAGAGTGGAAAGGTATAGTTAGAGGCCTGACAGAAAAAATTTGTATTTGTTTTATGGCATCCTTAACACTTCAAGAAATGTAAGTTCTACATCCACTGTCCACATTCCATCTTCCTGCTTTTTTGTCTCCGTTTAAATCTGCCATAGAATACAAAGCAGCAGGGAGTCCTTAAGGTAAATGCATTTCATTCTTATAATTGCAAGTGAACTTAACTATTTGGGAGAAGGGTAACAGGAATGAATCAATTCTGTTTCAGGTTAGTGTTTTGATGTGAGGTTTTACGTATTTGTAATTCCAAGTTAAGAAGCACAAAATGTGCCATGTTAGTTTTTAGCATGACTTTCTATGTTTATGGATGCTGTATGTAACATGTATATATTGTCAGCATAACCATTTTCCTTCCAAACACTTTTCTTAGAACACATCTCTTTCTTACTACTCTACATCCCTTGCATTCATCTCTAGGTTTCCTGAAGAAGTCCCCGTGTTAGTCAGATGATCCTGTACCTTAGCCAGTCCTGTCCTTCTCAGGG
>VMDR010026386.1:0-14041 GCA_007922815.1 Macrotus californicus
AATACCATAAGACCATAGTAATCAAAACAACATGGTACTGGCATGAAACAGATACATAGACCAATGAAACAGAATAGAGAACCAAGAAATAAATCTGTACCTTTATAGTCAATTAATTCTTAAACTTATTTTTGAGACAAGAAAGAAGAAAAATTGTGAGAAAAAAGTTATAGAATAACTTGAATAATTCTTCTCAAGAAACTATTAATCAGCTCAATAATGTGTCAATATAACATCGTAAAGAACAGTTTAAATTTTAACTGATTTATTTATTGCATACTAACTTGAGAAAATAACATTAGAAAATTAGAGGATTCTGGGAAAATCACAGCCTAAGTACACTAACGTGATTTTCTTTCCACAGAGGTTGACTGTGTGTGCATGTGAGTGCCTGCACTGGGACTGAGGGTTGAGGGAGGAATCTACCTTACTAATTAATCCATGAGGATATGGTGGGGATCTGTAATCTGTTTCCAATGAGCCATCATTGTGCTGGTGGGTGTAGGAATGAGGAGGAGAGGATCTAGGGTCTGGGCAGGACCATTGCCTTTCCAAGTGAGCCTGGAGCAAATAAGTGCTCCTTGATACACTAGCTCACTGAGAGCACCCAAAGAATGCACATGGTGTATCATCCTAGCCATCTGTTCATTTATCAGTCGTTCACTCATGCTCATTCATTTAGTGTGTATTTTTCGAGTTATCTATAATTTTCCAGGAAATGGCTTTATTAGACATACAATGGGAACAAAACAGGCATGGTCTGTATCCTATGGAATTATCAACTGATGGAGATTGGGGTGATGGCTGTACAATGGGTAGAGAAACCACCAAATTTAAAAACATATTCTCCTTCAGAAAAACATATAGAATGTGAAGGGTCTGTGACAAGCATGATTTAGCCCGAGGGGGTCCAGAACTAAGACTGGACAAGTGAGGAGGCATCCCTAGCTCCATAGAGGGCACTTGGGAAGGGCATTAATGCAGGAAGAAGAAACATCATGTTCGAAAGTCCTGAGGCAGAAGAGAACGTGGTTCACTTAAGGAATTAAAAGCTGGGTGGTTTGACTGAAGAGAAGAAAGAAGAACTGAACACCCTGATCTCAGGGGGGTCAACAGTGCCCAAATTTGCCCTTAAATCTAAAGGAAGGTATTGATTGAAGTATCGAAACAGAGGATGGCATGATTGGATTTGTGGTATATGAATGGCCCGTGGACCAGAGGCCCCTGGAGTAGATGTGCAGAGACCCTCAGTAGATGGGCTTGGAGGCAATGAGGAGAGGATAGACTTGTGAGACATTTGGGGGAAACGTATCAGGGACAGGGACATGATAGTAAAATTGGAAGGACTATCAGTCTATTGCAAAGGGGTATTTTTTGTATATATTGAGTTTGGAGAGCATTTAAACTATTGAAGTGGAGATTCAAAATAGTAGTTGGATGTGTGTAATTGCAAATGTCAACTGCATCCTGGGCTACAGGTTCAGATTTAGAAGTCACAGTCATGAAGAAATGACATCTGAAACCGTGCATGTGTAAGTTAGCCAGAAGCAGGTAGCACTCAGAAAGAACATTGCAATAGCAGTTGAGGAACTAGAAAGAAGAGCACCTAAAAGAAAGTAAAAGGTAGGAAAAACGGGATGAAGAGTGGTAAATGTTATCATTGCAGTGACATGGGAAGCCGCTGAGATAAATGTAGAAAATGTTCATTTTGAGAATGTGGAGCGTCTGGAAGTGACTGTGAGACAGGATAGTAAGAAGTCAGGAAAATCCCAGGGCAAGTGGGATGGGGAAACGGAGACAGGAAAATGAAACAAAGACAAACAGTCTGAGCACCTGACAGCCAGCTGGTGGCCTGCAAGACCGGAGCCCCCCTAACGCTGAGAGCCAAGGGCCTCCCCCTCCACCCGACCAGAGAATACACAGCCCCCCAGCCTGAACCACAGGTGTCAGGGAAGAGGGGAATGCTGATGCAAAAGGGGAGACAGCAGCAGAACAACGGGGGTGAAGTTGGGAAGAAGCTGCGACTCCCGTATTCCCAAAAGAAACAGCACATCCCTCCCTCTAGGAACTTCTCCCCCCAAATTCCCATTTACCCCTATAGCAACTTTCTTCTGAAAGCTCAAGGAAAGATGGATGCTGGGGTTTTTAGCCCACCATCTTCTCAGTCTGCTGGTCTCTGATATTAATAAAAGTGCAATTGTAATGCGGTCCAGAATTTGGGATGTTCCAGAATATAGGATAATGGGCCATGGGGGATGGGACTCACGAAGCAGAGCCCTTGAGAGTTATTTTGCATATCAATAACAGCAAGTAGCTTCATACCTGATATGCAAAAACAGTTGTTTTGCATATCAACAAGTCTAGCTAGGGAGGTGGGAGTTACCTTAACCTATGATGTAACTGGGAGGCAGCTCCCCCTGATTAAAGTCCCTGTGTGAGAGCTTGGGGATAGTTCCCTGACAGCCCCAGGGCCACGCCTGCCTGGACTTACTATGGCAGCCAAGAAAGGCAGAGAATACGGGAGTGCTGGCAGGTGTAGCCAATTGTGGGAGGAGTCGGAAGTGGGGATGCAGAGGAAGATTCCCTCGGGATTTAAACCCAGGTGCGGCAGCCATGTGGGTTTTTTCTTAATCATGCAGCTTTGGGAATGGATGGGAGCTCCCTTGACCATGTGGTTTAGGGAGCAGGAAAACAAGATGTAGCAGCCATGCAGAGCTCTCTCTTTCTCCTAGTGGTTTGAAAGAACGTAACAGAGATCATGCAGGACTATGCGAGAGGACAACTCGAGACCATGGGGGAAGGAAGGGGTGAAAGGCCTCTCGCTGGTGGGACATGAGAAGGTGCCACGTGGGTTTGAAGTAAGACTGGAGATCATGGCAACAACACAGCTGGTAGTGCTGGGAACTGTGGGAGACCTGCCAGCCGAGCAGGGATCACTAGGAAGAACCAGAGTCTAGCCGAGCTATGGACTTCTATTTCTCTTCCCTGAGATTTGATACCCCTGACTCGCCTGGTTGGGCAAAGGGGGGAAGGAAGGACTGCGTGTGTTTGTGGGTGTTTTAAGGGACTTTGATGTTTTAATGGCAGCATTTTGCCATCACTCTAAAGTTGTACAACTTTTGAATAAGTAGTTCCTTCCCTTTTCACCAAACTCTGGCGTTGAGAGCCATAGTTCCTAAGGTTGGTGGGCAAGGCGAACCTGGTACAGAAAGACCCCAGGGGAGGGGGCTTGTTTCAGTGACAGTATCTCTGCGCCCCCCGCCCAGGGGTTCATTCCATAACACAATTATAGTCTCATCCCTGTCTCTGCTTTTTGGCTGAGCAGTGACAGGCAGCACCAGCCTCGGATTCAGTTGCCCTCCAGTTTCAACTGGAGACTTGGACAAGAACAATCACAGCGTGGTGGCCATGGAAGTAGATTGCGGTGGGTTCAGGAGTGAGAGGAATGTGAGCAAATGGAGAGAGTAAGTTAAGATAGTGCTGCAGTGGGAAGATGAGGAAAGTACCCTGCCCCATCAAGGGTGGGAAAGAGTTGAATATCTTGAAATGTTGATGGAGCCAGTTGAGAAGGACATATTGAATATAGAAAATATAAAATATAGAAAATGTTGAACATGGAAAAGTAGTAGGGGTCATTGGGATTGCATTAACTTAATCTATTTAATCAGCCACAGGTGTGGTCTCCTAAACTCCAAGGCAATAGGCAGTGCAGCTTGTCCCAGGCTGACCTTCAGAACCCATCCCCAGGCCCTGTGTTGTCTCACTTCCCAGTGAGCTTACGCAGCCCTGAGTGGGGGTCTCATGTTGCTTCTTCTGTGCTAGGCCCTTCCTTGCATCACTGTCCCCAGCTTTAATAAATGGATCATCATAGTCACCTAAATCCATGTTATGGAATCTTTCCCACATGAAGCCAAGAACCCACACACTGCAGGTGGCCCTTGGGAGCCCTGCTTGGACCAGGGCCCCACCTGGGAACAGTGAGTGACTGCATGCAGGCCCTCCTGGTGCGCTGTGAACAGGAGCTGTTTACTGACACAGGGCCTTTGCTCCTCATTCCACATTTCCTCCCCAACCTCCACTCAAAATCAAGGACAGAATGAGCTTGACAAGAGGAGATAGCCACAACATTCTCAGAGCAAACTGTTAGGATACCAGACAAGTACATTTTTACCTGCTAAATAATGTGAACAGATCTTTCTTTAGCAAATCTGTTTGGTTAAATATTTCACAGAGTTTGACTAATTTGGCTCCTAACTTCTTGTTCTCTACTGCTTTAGTGTTTAAGGAAAAGGAATTGAGTACAGGAGTGATGATATGTGTGTGTTTGTTTTTAATTTTGAAGAGTGGCTTCTGAAGAAACTGAACACCAGCTTTGGGCATTTGTGTTGATGTCTGTCAGTTGGCACAAAGGGTTAGGCACAGTGTGATGTGAATCAGAAGGGCTTTGAGTATGAAAACTCTGATATTTTCTAGCCATAGCCTGGGAAAATTTGTTTCATTACTATGTTCTATAAAAATGGAAGAGAATAACAATAAAGGTATCATCCTCAAAGATATTTCCTGAAAAGGAAATCAAAGAATGAAAGCACTTTATAACCATAAAATACTAAGTAAATGTGATATTTGGACATTAGTAATTAGTAATAAGAAAGATATCAAAGGTGGCCAAAGGTACAAGCGTACATTCACAAGGTCGGTCAGTCCTGGGGATGCGACACACAGCATGGGGTCTGTTGCTGACGACAGCGCATCACATGTTTGGAAGTTGCTGAGAGAGTCGATCTTAAAATGGTTATAACAAGGAAAACATTGTAAGTCTGTGAGGCTGTGGATGTTAGCCAGGCTTATTGTGGTGATTATTCCATAATAGAAGCAAATATCAAATCACTATGGCGTACATCTGAAACTAATATAATGTTACATTTCAATTCTATTTCAATAAACAAACAATAAAAATATCAATACATATGAGCTTAAATCTGTGCTTAAAGATCATGGAGAATGCTAAACCACAATCTAATACTTTTGTTGAGTGCAAAATTAGATTTAAATGGAGAGAATTGGATTAGAAAATAGTATTTCCTTAACATCTTAATGGAATAAAAATCCCTGTGGATTTTGTTCTTATCATCATTACTTTTAAAATTAAAATGAGATTTGTCATCATAAGTACTTCCAATATTTTAACCTGCAAGACAACTTTTGGCTTCCAAAAACTTGGTACTTCCATAGAGCTGGCAACATGGAGGATCCGAAGAAAGGTATTATTTGGCACTGTGTAGTGTTTTCGTTTTGGTTAAATTATCATTTCAATCTGTTAGTATTTATAAAGCAGTGACTCTGCCTAAAAACTCTGCCCTAGGCTTGGCTCACAGCTAATTTCTGCTCGGGGCCCATTTTCTGGAACAACCGCATCACAGCCCACTGGGTAGACTAGTGGTGCACCACACCTTGTCGGCGCGCAGCTGCTGGCGTGCTGCACAGCATACGATGTGAGGCTGTGTGGTGTCCTGCAAATGGTTGCCTGGATACTAGGGGTCCACCTCTGTTTTGCTGAAAGTATGACTTTTAGGATATATGAAAGGCAAAAAGAAAGCTCAACTGGGAAATCATATGCTCCTGGGAAAACCAAATAACAAAAGAGTGAGACCCAGTGGAAAGCACAGGATTCTACTAAGTAGGCCCTTCCATGCACATAGAATGGAAGCGTCTGTTCACTTTCGGTTAAGAGCGAGGGTACTTCAAGAACAGGGAGGCTGAAGCTGAGCCTGCCCTGTTAATGCAGCACTAACTGGAGGAAGGAGTTCCTTGTCCTCCTTGAAGGCTCTAGGGTCTGAGTCCCAGCCAGTGGCCTCACAGGCCAGGTGCCCAGGAAAGCGGGAGGGCAGGGCTCCCGCAGGCAGACGTGCAGAGGGACTTTGTTTTTCTTTATCAGCTGCTCTGCTAATACCCCAGGGAGAGGCTCGGTCCTCTTCCCCTTTCCCCTTCTCCGCGTCCCGGTGTCCGGGTGCGCAGGGAGCAGGGGAGCGTCCCGGGCCGGTCCTGTCTGCGCACTCGCCTGCTCCACACAGTGCAGACCCCCACAGTCAGCAGACCCACCGTAGCCGGCCGAGGAGCCTGAGATGCCAGCCACACTCAGACCCGACAAGGACCCTGTTGGTTTTAGGTGTGGGTCTACCGTCGCCCTTCAGTTCCTACAGGCTGTCCTTGCATCTGACATGCTTCCGAATTTCGTGGCTCAAAGATTTCCCAGTCCCCAATGTCGTCTCCTGGACAGCACTTGCGACAGGCAGACTTCAGGCCTGACTGTTCACCTCCACTGTCCCCTGGCTTCTCTGCCTCAGCCCTGGGACCGGCTCCAGCTGGCTCTGAGCACCTGCAGCGGGAGAAGGGATTTGTCTGAGGAACTGGTTAATCCTATTGTTAGTTATCCTTAGGAAATACTCATGACTGCAAAGCAACTGAGACAAACCCTCACTATTTGTCACAAAAGAATACTTAGAACTTAAAAACAATAGAATAATAGGTGTGCTGTGCCCTTATTGATATGAGCCCAATTCAAAGGGTGTTCGTTATACCCCTACAAAGTAATGGGCTTTAAGGGGAAAAACATTAAGAGTTACAGCCCCTGTATTCACAGAATACAGAGTGTAACACAGAAACAATTGCATAGAAAGCGAGTGTGAATAATAATGGAATAATAATAAGACTATGAAGACTTTATCTTGATTGGCAAGATGAAAAAGCTTCAGAGGAGGTAACATTCAAGCGGAGATTCAGAGTGTTTCAGCTGATAAAATTGAGATCAGGAGGGTAGGTTGTCTATTATAAAGAAAACATGAGAACAAGCTGAAACTAAATGATTGGGGAATAGGGAATCATCCGGGTGCTCCATTTTTTTTCATTTAACAAATAGTTATCGAACATTTGCAAACAATGTCTAATAAGATAGCGTGGGCCTTACCCAAGGAGTTACAGCCTAACACTGAACATAAGCATTAAAAAATGAATAATATATTTGGAATAAACATTGTAGAAAATATCTGCAGGTATGTTTTCACAGATCCTCACTTAGTCACTCCAGGTGGAGGGGCAGAGAAATGCTTCTGATAAAGAGACTTGTGAATGTTTAAGTCAGCAACTTTATATTTTGTGATATTTAATCTTTTTTGCTAAATTTTCAAAGTAAATTATAGGCATTGGTTTTTAATGCATAAATATTTTAGTAGGCATCTCTAATGTATAAGAGAACATTTTCTACATAATTTTAAAATCATTATTGAAAAACTAAAGTGGCAATATTTCCCTAATATCATATAATAGGCAAATTTAATCTTCTGAAAAATTTTTCCTTAAAAATGCTAAATTTTTAAAAAAACAAACTGTCATCAAAGCCATGAATTGCATTGCTCCCCTAACTTAGCTTTGTTTCTGCGCACATGTGTATACATACATATGACACTGGTATGGGCAATATTTGATGTTCTGGGTTTGCGTAAATCATTTACTTTTGCTGTATTTTAACTTGTTTTTTATATCCTATATTACCTGTCAATTTAACACTAAATGTAGAAGCTGTGTAAGATTCACTCCAGAGATGATGCTGTGTTCGTCATTTCAAAAGGGGTGTGATGTGTAACGGAGGTTTTCTCAATTTCATTCATTTTAAACTTGGTCTCTGGGTTAATGTGCAACTGGCAAGATTTCTCCAATATGAGGTACATTGTACTCCACAATCAGCAAGTAAACTGGGTTTACCTAACTGAGCACCTTGGGAAATGTATGATTACCTATTGATCTTTAATCTAATAGTTTTAGTGTCCAATGATTATACTTAGTCACCAACTGTACCACTACAGTTGCAAAATTGGGGTTTTCAAGTTATATCATTCGATATGTTTTATTAGTAGATAATTTTTTTATTGATTTGAGAGACAGAAAAAGAGACAAACTTCATGCTGTTGTCCCACTTCTCTGAGAACGCACTGGTTGCCTCCTCTGTGTACCCTCACTGGGAATTTAACCCACGACCCTGATGCGTCAGGACAACAATCCAAACAACTGAGCTAGCCAATCAGAGCCTAGCTGGTAATTTCTAAAGGAGTTATTTCTAATATCAATCGGAGATATTTGGTGACCTTGAAACACAATTTTTACTGAAGTATCATCGCAGATGCCTGGTGAGCAGTTAGTTTACTAATTCATGTGATGAAACACTTTTAAAATGGAAACAAAAGGAAGAACAAGAAGCAGAGAAATTTTCAGAGAGCAGGAATAGCATTTCAAAGACTAGACTTGAAAAGTATATCATTCATTGGTTAAAGGAAATGAAAGCCTAGAGTGAGGATTGGACAGAGCAGGTGAGACGGTGCTGGAAGAGACGAGGCCCCGTGGCAGCCTTAGAACCAATGATGAGGATTTTGGTCTCTGTTTCCATGTCATTACAAGGTCATTCAAGAGTTTTAAGGAATAGAGAAAAGTATGCCTATTTCCGTTTTTCTTTCCCTGTTTCTTAAATCGAGTTGTGTGATGCAAAGAGTAAAGTGTGCAAGTCCTAATTGTACAACGTGATGAACCCCCTCATGCGAGTACACACATCAGCCTCCACTGAAAGCCTGTTTTGTGTGATGCCAGCACTGCTGCCTTGCTTTCTCTTGCTTCCTGGTCGCATGAACATCTCTTCAGTCTCTGCACTTGCAGCCTACACGTGGCCTTAAAGTCTAAGTCTCTTATAGGCATTAGAGTTGGTCTTGCTTTTTCTTTATTCATTCAACTACTCTATGTCTTGTACTTTTTCAAATCTGTTCTGTCATTTTACACTCTTTTTAGAAAAAGTATTAGATTTATTGGGGTGATGTTGGTTAGTAAAATTAAGTTGGTTTCAAGTGTGCAATTCTATAATGCATCTCTGTGTTTTGCACTGTGTGTTCAAAACTCAAAGTCAAGTCTTCTTATGTTACCATGCACTTGACTACCTTTACCCTTTAAGACCCCCACCCCTCTTCCCTCTGATAAGCACCGTACTGTTGTCTGTGCCTATGAGTTTTTGTTTGTCTTGTTTGTTTGTTTAATTTTTTTTTATTTTTCAATTCCGTCAGCCTTCTGTCTGGGAGAAAGAGTTTGTCTAGCTTTTGTCCTGATTCCAGACAATTCCAGTGTGTCCCTGGTGCTTTCTGAGCTCCTGCCCCTGTGCCGGAGCTCAAAGCAAGAGAATCTTAGCAAGTCTGTGTGTGGGCCCTTTAAGAGGAACACAGGACTCCAGAACACCCTGTCTCCCTCAGCCTCAACCTCCACTGGTTTTCACAGCCTGAATTTATGGGGATTTCCTTCCCATCACTGAAAACCTGGGCTGGGGGTCCTGGTGTGGGGCTGGGACCCTTCACTTCTCAGGGGGGACCTCTGCAGTCAAGATACCCCTCCTGATTTTTATCCACCAGACATGGGTGTGGGAGGAGACCATTCCACATGGCCACCCCTCCTACTGGTCTCAACATGGCTTCTTTCTATCCTTAGTTGTAGGGCTTCTGGAAAGCTACACTTCTGGTGGAGCTCAAAGATGTTTGTTCTGCAGTGTAGTGGTGATTTTGATGTCCTTTTGTCCATGTTTTACTTCATTTTACACTTTCACTATAATGACCATTCTAGTTGCTCCACATTCTCACTAACAGTGGTATTATTCCTTTTTGATATAAGTCATTTGGGTGGATGTGTAATGGTATCTTGTGAATTTAATTTGCATTTCCATGGTGTAGGATGTTTCATAGTCTGTGGCCATTTAGATATCCTCTTTGTGATATATTTCTTGGTCTTTTGCCATTTTACTTTTTATTTTGATCTATATTTATTGATTTAAAGACTTTTTAGGATTCCTTTATATTTTCAGGATATGAGTCATTTGTTGTATATATGTGAGAGATTTTCACTTTCTGTCTCTTAATGTCACTTGTTATTTAGCAGAAGTAATTAAGTTTAATAAAACCAAATTTATGTATATTTTTGTTTAATGCCTCGTGGCTTTTGTGCCCCATTTAAACATTTTTGCTTATTCCAAAGTTATAAAGATATATTCCTGTTTTAAATTAAAAGCATTATAACATAATATGTCACACTTAAAGCCATTTTAAATTAACTTTTGCATAAATCATGGGGGTTTCTCTGCAATGGACAATTGGTTCAGTATCATGTTTGAAAGGCTATCCTGTGCCCTGTACGTTCCAGTGGCACTTTTGTCACAATCAGACAATCGTATAGAAGTGGGTCTGTAAACGCAGTGTGGGTCCTGAATGGATCCCAGAACAGAAAACAGGCGTTAGTGGAGAGACTGGTGGTCCTTCCATACGTTCTGGAGCTTAGCTAATAGGAATGTGTCGGTGTTGGCCTCTTAGTTTTCACCAAGGTATCCTGGTAATGTGAGGTGCTAACCTTACAAGAAACTAGTCGAGTGAGGACATGTGGAAACTTTCTGTATTACTTTTGCAAATTTTCTCAATATTTGAAATTATTCCAAAATAAGGAGTTTATCTTTAAGGAGTAGGTCTGCTCAGACTCTATTTTATCTTTGTGATCTTTGCATCAGGAGTGCAGTGCCTTTATAGCCGCTGCTGTATAATCGCCCTCGATACCTGTGGCCGCTTCAACCAGTTAAATGTGGCGGAAGTGAACTTCCCAGTCTTGAAATCAGGCCCTAAGAGGACCCGTCAGATTCTGCTTTTTCCCGTTTAAGAGTCATGAGTCTCCAAGAAAGTAGCCCCAGCTGGAGAGACTATGGGAGATGACATGGAGAGATGACATGGAAGGGAAGCAGACGCAGCTGTCCCAGCATGTTTGCCAAGCCTTCGAGCGACCCTTCCAATCAGCGGACTGGGGACTCCAGATGACTGAGGCGACTTCAAGTACCTCGTGGAACGGAATTTTCCAGCAGAGCCCAGCCCACCTATAGCATTTTAAAAGGCACTTTTTAAGCCACAGAATTTGGGGACTATTTATTATGCCACAAGAGCTAACCAAAATAAAAGCTTTGAGAAAGGCAGAGGCTAGAGGTAGGGTAATCCCTGAGGTTAAGAAAAGAAAATTAGTGACTGGAAGGGAAGTTATTTCTGTGTAGAATAAACAGAAAGCAATTGACCCGAGGCAGTGCTCTGGGAGGCAGTGCATAGCATTTTGATGAGATGAAAGGAAGAGAAGCAGAAGGGTGAGTGACCAACCACCTCTACTTCTGGACAGGAGGTAAGTGAATCCGGGGTCAGCCTTACTCTCCTACCTTAAATAAAATAAATATAAAAAAACAAAATAAAACTGTTTTCACTTGTTGGTCAATAAGCAGTGTAGTTATTCAGAGAAGGGAAACATGGTGAACCCATGATCACACCGGTTTCTACTCAGAAGCAATTTCCAAGCCCAGGCGCAGGGGAAAGGAACCAGACAGTGAGACATCTGTCCTAGTTGAGAAGACAGGGCTCCAAGTCCAGGGAAACTGCCTCAGGAGAATGTGCAAGGAGAACCCTGCAAAGGAGAAACACGGGAAAGGGGGGCCCCCTGTGGAAAGCGCTCCAGAAATCAGAATAAGGGTCCCGTGGACTCTTTAGCTGAAGAACTGTCTACACACGTTCGCGGTAAGCCCTCAGAAAGGAGGGTCCGCAGGGGTCCACAATGGGAACAATTCCCAGCCTTCCACAGGGTGGGGCTGTCTGAACTCCAGCCGGTGTGAGGACCACTCTGAGCAGGTTCTAAAGAGCAAGCAGTAGAAACCCAAGAAAGGTCAACCCTCTCTGGAAAGGCCAGCTGAGCCCCTAGTCAAGGCTACTATAGATCTGCCCAACAAAAGCTTAAAAATGAACCTCCAAATATCAACCTGACTTGCAAGTCACTTAATTGCCTACAGAAACAAACTTCAAAACTCCAAAAGAAATAAAACAAAGTACAAACACTAAAAAATCTTTAAAAGGAAGAAAACAAAATCCAACACCCCAAAATGTAAGCATCAACATCACACATTCAATAAAAAACATGTCTAGACACAAAAAATGATATTTAGTCAATAAAAACAGAAATCATAGAGATGATAAAATAATAGACTAGAATGTCAAAGAATATGTTTAAATTGTGCTCAATTATGTTTAAGGATTCAAGGAAATTGGGACCAGAATGAGGAGAGAATATAAATGCATGGCAAGAAGAACTGAGGGGGAGTTATAGAGATGACAAATATTCAGTGGATAGAATTAAACATCGATTAGCCATTCAGAAGAAAATACACAGTGAGTGTGTGTACATAGTAAAATAAACTATCCAAAAATAGGCCTAAACAGAAAAGAGAACTTGCTCATTGACCAGGGGCATCTATCCATGGCCTAGCATGGCTGACCGAAGCATAGTTATACACTGGGAATTTCAGTTCCATACAGGACAATGCAGACGGACTGTTTCAGCTCCAAAGCTCTCTGTTGTTCAGGTGAAGTAGGCAAGTCTACATCAATCTTGATTTCTTTCTCTGTCCAATCCTGTTTCCTCCTCGATCATAGGTGTCAATCCCAAAAGTACTCTGTAATAAACTTTCTGTCTCAGAGTTTGTTTCTTAGAGAGCTCAAAATACACTACTGGTTATTTAAAATATAAGTCAAAATGGTATAGCTAGTATGCTAATAGTTGAGGTAAAAAGGAATACAAGAAAATATTCAATTAATCAAAAAGAAGACATGACCTTGGTCAGGTGGTTCAGTTGGTTGGAGTGTTGTCCGATGCACCAGAAGGTTGCGGGTTTGATTCCCTGTCAGGACACATAATCTGGGTTGTGGGTTCAATCCCCAGTCGGGACATGTGCAGGAGGCAACTGATGTTTCTCTCTCACTTCGATGTTTCTCTCTCTCTCTCGCTCTCGTTCTCTTCTCTCTCCCCTTCCTCTTTCTCTAAAATCAGTGGATATAACCCTCAGGTGAGGATTAAAAAAAGGCATGAAAAGAAAAAACACAGAGGGGAGAAATAGAAAATCATTTAACCTAATCATAGTAAATTTTATTAAGTAAATAACTGAATCATTCTAACTTAAAGTAGAGGTTTTCAATACTGAGATGTTAGTCATTTTAAAGACAATAAAATTTTCAGCATAAGGTCATCACTTTTATGTAAATATGTATAAACATATACACATATACATATGTATATATATCACACTACTCATAGTAAATTAGCAGTAGCTGAATGAATTTCAGAGCAAGTGGACTTCATGACGAGGAACATTACCAAAGATGGAGAGAAACACTTCAAAATGATGAAGTGGATTCATCAAGAGGTGAAACTGCTCTAACTGGCTATGCACCCAACTGCATAGCTTGAAAACACATAAAGTTAAGATTGACAGCTGAGAGCAAAAATAGACAAATCAACAATAAGAGTAAGAGTCTTTAACACACAGTTTAATAATTAATAAAACAAGCAGATAGAAAACCTCTAGGGATGAGGGAGATTTATACACATTATCAACTGAGTTGTTTTAACACATTTTGTGGAACATTGCACACAACAACCAAAAAAGTAGCCACTCCTGTAAGTGTACACGGGGCATCCGCCCGGGCGGACCATGCCATCACGAACAATTCTCCACGCACTTTAGGAAAAGAAACAATTCAGCGTGTGTGAACTGACAACAGTGGAATAAAACTGAAAATTAACAGCAGGGAGAATAAAAATGGCCAAGTGTTTGTGACATTATAATGTACACATCTATACAACCAGTACATAATAGAAGAATTTGTGAGAGGAAGTTGAAGATAGTGTGAATTGAATGTGGATGGCAACAAAATACATAAAAATTTGTGTGATACTAATAAAGTAGAAATTCAATAGCTTTTGATAGTGAAAATTTGTAGCTTTGCACACTGCTGTTTACAGAGGATACACCTGAAATCAGTGATCTAAGCTTTTTTCACCTTCAGCCATGAAGAAGAAGAAGAAGAAGAAGAAGGAGGAGGAGGAGGAGGAGGAGGAGGAGGAGGAGAAGAAGAAGAGGAAGAGGAGAGCAAGAGAACAATGAGGGGAGTGGGAA
>VMDR010026387.1:0-14040 GCA_007922815.1 Macrotus californicus
AATCACTAGTGAGATTGAACCAGTAATCAAAAGCCTCCCAACAAAGAAAAGCCTAAGATCAGATGGCTTCACTGGTGAATTCCACCAGACATTTATAGAAGAAGAAATAGCACTCCTTCTCCAAAAAACAGAAGAGAAAGAGTCACTCTCAAACTGGGATTTATCCCTGGGACACCAGGATGGTTCAACATACAAATCAGTAAACGCAAAATACCACATGAATAAAGGATAAAAATTAAAAGGATACTCTCAATAGATGCAGAAAAAGAATTTGACAAAATTCAACCCTCTTTTATGATGAAAGCTCTAAACAAATTGGGTACATACCTCAACAAAATAAAGTCCATAGATGACAAAACCACTTCTAACATCATACTCAATGGTAAAAAACTAATTTTTTTTCTCCCAAATCAGGAAAAAAACAAGAATGTCAACTCTTACCAATCCTATTCAACATAGTACAGGAAGTGCTAGCCAGAGCAATTAGGTGAGGAAAAGAAAAGCATTCAAACTGGAAAGCAAGAAGTAAAACTGCCTCTGTTTGCAGATGACATAATCTTATACACAGAAAATCCTAAAGAGTCCACAAAAAACTTGCAGGACATAAAATCAACACACAAAAATCAGTTGTGTTTCTATACACTATCACTGAAATATCTTTTAAAAAGAAATTTAAAAATCCTGTTTATAATAGCATCGAAAACAAAACAAAATTGAAGAATAAATTTAAGCAAGGAGATGAAAGTTTTGTACCTTTAAAACTGTAAGACACTGACAAAAGAAACTTAAGAAGACACAAATAAATGTAAAAATATCTGATGTTTGTAGATCAGAATAATTAATTGTTAAAATGTCTATACTATCCAAAGCCATCTATAGACTTGATGCAAACCCTATCAAAATTCCAATGGCAATTTTTTACACAGATAGAAATAAACAATCCAATCCTAAAATTTGTATGGAACTACAAAAAACCTTGAAGAGGCAAAGCAATCTTGAGAAAGAAGAATAAAGCTTGAGGCATCATACTTCCTGATTTCAAACTACATGACTAACCTATAGTACTCAAAACAATATGGAACCCATGGTAATCAAAACAATATGGTACTGGCATAAAAATAGACACATAGACAATGGAACAGAACTGAGAGCCCATAAATAAATCTATGCACATATGGTCAAATAATACTTGACAAGAGGGCCAAGACTACTCAGTGGAGAAAAGATAGTCTCTTCAATAAATGGTGTTGACAAAACAATATTTACATCCAAAAGAATGAAATTGGTACCTCATCTTACACCGTTCACAAAAGTTAACTTGAAATGGATTAAAGACTTAAGTGTAAAACCTGAAACTGAAAAACTCCAAGAAGAAAACTTAGGGGAAGAGCTCCTTGACATTGGCCTTGGCAACAACTTTTTGTATATGATACAAAAGCACAAGTAACAAACATAAAAAATAAACAATTGGAACTACATCAAACTAAAAATGTCATGCATAGCAAGAGAAGCAACCAACAAAATGAAGAGGCAACCTATGGAATGGGAGAAAATATTTCTAAATCTTTTTTTTTAACTACCTTATTGTTGTTCAATTACAGTTTGCATTTCCCACCCCCACCCCCCTCCCCTGCTCCCACCCCCCCGCCCCACATCCATGCTTCCCTTATAGTGTTTCCTGGAAACCCTTCCCTGCACTGTTCCCTCCCCCTTCCCCTCTGGCCATTGTTAGATTGTTCTTAATTTCAATGTCTCTGGTTGTATTTATTTCTAAATCTTATATCATATAAGAAGTTAATATTTGACTTCTAGTCAAGTTGGTGGAGTAGGTAAATGCTGTGCTCACCTCCTCCCATGATCATATCAAAATTAAAACTAAACCACAGAATAATCATTATTGAGAACCATGTGAAGTATAGCTGATCAGAAGCTACATCAAGACTGGCAGGAGGGGGAAATGTGGCTGCAGGGGAAGATTAGAACTGGGATTTAAACCCAGGCGCGACAGCCCTGTGTGCTTTTTTCGGGGGGACCATGCAGCTTTGAGGAAAGTTGGGACTGTGCAGCTTTGGGGTGCTCCCTTTTTGCCACGTGGCTTAAGAAGTGGGAGAGATGTTGCCTGGAAGGAAAGGGGTGAAAGGGCTCTTGCTGGTGGGCCAGGCGAAGGTGCCACGTGGGTTTGGATTAACTGGAGATCTTGGCGGCGACACAGCTGATGGCACCGAAACCGAGGGGCTGCCTGAGCCTGGACTTCTACTTCTTATCCTGAGATATGGTACCCGAGACTGGGCAGAGGGGAAAAGAAGGTCTGTGTGCATTTGTGGGTATTCTAAAGGACTTTAGTATTTTTAATGAAGACATTAAGTCATTATTCTAAGTCTGTATAACTTTTTAAATAAATAATCCCTTCCCTTCCCACCAAAAAAAAAAAAAGACTGTTAGGAGGGGCAGAGATGCTGATCAGCCTGGTCCCACACCTACGTGTGGCAGACAAAAATTGGGAGAGATATCTTAGCTGCAGAGTTCCCCCCTGAGGAACGAGGAGTCTCAGTCCCACACTAGGCCTCGCAGCCCAGGGTTATGGTGGCAGAAAGACAAGTCCCCATAACTTTGGACTGAGAAAACCAGCAGGGATTGTGGTTGACTGAGAGAGGCTTCTGGACTCTCCTGGAATTCCTGGGTTTGTGTTTGGATTTACTCACTGACGGACCTGCTTGCTCTGAGCTCCAGTGCTGGGACTTTGTTCCACTTGTTAAAATATGTTGTTGGTCAGAATCTAGGGACTCTGAGTTTGGAACTATTTTCTCTCTGCTCCAGGGTTTATCTGATTACCTCCCTAGTCTTCTGGCATAGTAACTTTTGATACTGCCCCAACATAGACACTGGGCTAAAGATGTCTGCATCACTTGAGATTCTTGGTAGATTTGCAGTCCAAACCTTCCTCTGTTAAGACTATGCCAGGTCTACAGTACATATCAAGCCAACAGCTTTTGAAAGATAGACTGGACCATCATTGCTGGTCTAGCATTATTTATGTATCAAATCTATACATAAACATTTGGTTATCACAATGCTTGTGTTAGTTGAAACCAGAATTTTAAATTTAAGACAAGAATTCCATGAGGCTTTTCCAAATGGGTCTATGGGTCTGTAGCCAAAAGATATTGATTACATGAGTAAACAAAGGGGATCTTTACAGAAGGGGTTCAAATATCTATCTAACATGGTCAAATCCCAGGGAGAGGCACCAGTGTGTATAGATCATCTCTGTTAGGTACTGTACATGTATATTTCCTATCCGTGTCTCAACAACAAATTAGCTTCCTCATTCCCTTTTAAGGGATGAGGAAAATGACCTTGGGCATATAACTTAATAAAGCATCACTTTGTTTATCTGCAAAATGGGAGTGATGATACTACCTAATTGATGGGTATGTTGTGAGGGTTAAATGGGATAACATGTGAAACCTAACTAACTACAAGACAAGAGCTTAAGTACTATTAGGCCTTATTATCATTAACTCTGCTAATATGACCACAGTGAAAGAAAATGACGCTGAGTTCTGTTCTTTTTACTGCACCACATGACCTCCAATAACAGAAGCCACAATTTTTCAGTTATTTACATGTAATCTAAGGATGGCTCAAATGGACTATACACATTGACCTTTTCCTATCTCCCAAGTTTAACTTATTTCTCAGAACCTCTCCCTCCCACCATAGAATCCCCCCAAAAAGGAAAAAAAAAACATCAACTAAGCAACTTGTATGTGCTTTCCCCTAGTCTTAAGGTATCCTTTATTGCAGAGTTTAAGAAAATCAGGATTATTTTAGTCTGGTGTGCTTGGATTAGAGGAAGATAAAGAATTCATTACAGTAAGGCTGATTCTGTAGCTATGGTTCCTGGACAAAAACCTGTTAATTAACAGGTACACTACAATGTTAATACCAACCACAAATTTCTCACCGCTTATTCTGCTCTTGGATGGCTACTACCCAGTGTTTTCTGGTACTTGATGGTGATTACAAAGTAATACATATCCTCTTTTTCCTCCACCTCCTTCTTCTTCTTTTAGTTTTACAAGATAATAGCAATCTTGAACATACACATAGACACAGAGATCACTTCCTTGACTCCATCCTGCCCCCAGATGGATTGGCTGCCCATACCCAGTTTCCTTTGTGTCCCTGATCACATCACTTTGTACTATATTACCTATGAACTTGACTGCCTTCATGATTTGACAGAAAATTTCTAAGGAATGGAGCCCCTGTCTGAGACTGTGGTTTTCCCATTGCCCAGCACATTATAGGTAATAATTTATAAATAAGTTATTGAATAAATAAATGAAGACCATATGAAAAAACAAGAAAATAAGAATGAATACATAGTGTGTTTGCACATGCTTGCCTGGTGGCATCAGAGAGAATGAAGAAAGAATGGGGATAGTTTTGAATAGAGTGAACAGTGATCCCTGGAGATTAATTAAGCAGTAAAGTGAGCAAGAATATAGTTGATATTAAGTATTCAGATCTAGTGACTGGGACAGTAGAGAACCATTTTTTCTTACTTTTTTTTTTATTGTGGCAAAAGATGTGCTACATAAAATTTGCTATTTTAACTATTTTAAAATAGCAATTCAGTGGCATTAGTTACCTTCACAAAATAATGCAACCATCATCACTATTTGTTTCCAAAACTTTCTCATCACTCTAAACAGAAACTCCTTGACTACTAAGCAACAACTCCCCATTCTCCAGCTCTACGTAGCCTTAGTTGACTCTAGCCTACTGCTGTTTTTATAAAGTTGCCCCTTCTAGACATTTTATATAAGTGGAATCATACAGTATTTGTCCTTCTCTGTCTGGCTTATTTCACTTAGCACAATATTTTCAAAATTTATCCACATTGTAGCATGAGAAGCATTCTAAAGCAGAGGAATAGACTGTGTAAAGACAGTGTTAGAAGATAAGTGTTAGTAAAGTGTGGATTTGTTTATTAATTATCCATACTTTTGGTGAGTAGAAACCTAAACAGATCTGAGTCACTAAATTTTAATCAATACATAGATCTTATAGTTTCTAGGACTAAGAGCACACAGGGTTTACAGCAAAACCTGTCAGATGGTGATACTTGATACTCAGCTGAAGTTGGGCTACAATTGCTAGGAGAGGAGCAGTGAGCATCAAGCTGGAGGTGAAGGAAGAGTGCCGTAACTGAGGATGCTTCATCATTATGCTGCAGTAGTGGACATGTGGTAATTCTTGCTGGTTTGTTTATAGCTCATAGAGCCTTTAATACTTTCTGGTGGCTGCCCAAAATGCTAGAATTGGAGTGTGTGCTATATAAGATTTGAGAACAAATAAATCTAGAGTCACAACATGCTCACATTTAATTTGTGAAAAGTGAATTTTAAATGCGCGCGCGCGCGAGAGAGAGAGAGAGGGAGAATGAGAAATACTTTAAATTGTGCAAGTGATTCTGATTGCCCTGTCACTCAATGAGCTTGTGTCCCAAAGTGAATCTGGGAAATATGCATCTATTTTCCATAGAGTGATCTGTTGTACAGGAACATGAGTCTTGGGTTTAAAAATAAATATTCTTTATATAAACTGGATATGAAATACAAGCGACTAGTTCATTCATCTGGGTCTCAAGTGGAGAAGTATTCATGTATTCCAGTTGACCATGTAATGTTGGCCTTACTGAAAGATGGCATATCACTTCTCATGTGGCTCATTTCTAATGAATTTTCTGGCAGCATTTTATTTATTTATTAAAAAGTTTTTATCCTCACACGCAGACATTTTTTATTGCGTTTAGAGAGAGAGAGAAAGGGAGAGAGACAAATATCTATGCGAGAAATATCGATTGGTTGCTTCCCATATGTGCTTGGACCAGGAATTGTATGTCTCCGACCAGGGATCAAAACAGCAACCTTAGCATATTCCCTGACCTGGAATTGAACCCACAACCTTTTGGTTATGGGACAATTCTCCAACCAACTGAGCCACATCTGCCAGGGCTGGCAACATTTTTCACCAGACACAATTTTCACCTTATGGGTTGTATTTAGAACCTCCTCCAATTCTAGGTTAGTCTTTGTTACAGGATATAGTGGGAAAGGCATAGCATCCTGAGATTTCTTGGGGTGACAAGTAGCAGAATCTAAGTAGTGATAGTTCAAGCTTAAAAAAATATAAGGGGTCAGTTGAGGATATTTCATAAGAATCTGTATTTGTATATGCAGTTATGAAGATGCCAAGGCTGCCTTGTAAGAAGATAGCAGACTTTCCCCTAATGTGTCTCCACTTGTAATGTGCACCTTGTTAAAAATGCATCCTTATTCAGTAGGTCTCAGATGAAGCCTGAGATTGTGTCTCATGTAAGAAGCTCCCAGGTGATGCTAATACTACTGGTCCTCTGACAGGTTCTCTGCTCCTTTGACATTGCCTGGTCTCTAAAGCTTTCACTTCCCAATTCCATATTCTTAGGAGCCAATGCAATTGCCCTAGCTTGGGTCAGATGCACACTCCTAGACTCATCAACTATACCAAAATGGGTCAGATCATAACATTCAACAAATGTTTTCGTTGAGCCTGTCACTGTACTGTGCATTTTATACACAATATCTCCTCTAATCTGCAACTCAACCCTTTAAAATGAGGGGAGAAGGTGAGGGTTTAGAGATGCTGTGTTGAGACCGTTCAAGGCCTGACAGGTTCATGGTATTCAGGCAGATGGAAGAATGTTCATGGAGCTGTGGGGATGTCTGACATGCCTTTATTCACGGGTGGGTGAGCCACACATGCTGTAAGCTGCAGGTCTCCCTGCATGTCTCTGCAAGTCTCTGCATGTCACCTGTCCCCTCTGTGTGGCATGCAGTGTGGCCCTTGCTCTCCAGCATGGTGCATGTCATGGCACTCAGCAGGGTGTCCTTAGCCCCTTTTAAATACTAGAACAAACAAAGCCAGCTTTGAGCCAGAAAATTATACAACATAGCATAATTCTGTGCATGTGAGCCCACTTCATGTTAAGGGAACAGTTTATTGGACCCAGTCTCAAGGCTATGAGAACACTACTTATCAGGCCCATTCAAAGTTATGGGAACACTGCTTCCCTTAGTTACCCAGACACCTGGGTGAGGAAGCCAGACTGCCTTCACTTACCCTACAGATGCCTAGTGACCTTCGCAAGGTCACACGGCTAGTAGGTGTCAGAGCTAGGTTTTTAACCCACACTGTCTGAATCCAGAGCCTCTGTGCTCTATCAAATTTAAGATTGGACAGTGGAGAGTGGGGTCCCTTGTGACTGTGGGGGAATATTTAATAGAGGAATCACTGTCTCCTGGGCAGCAGTACCCTGGAAGAGTTATTATACACTGTTAAATTAGCATTTGTGAGTCAGTACAGAGGTGGGGACCAATTAGGGCGCTGGAATTTTATGGTTTCTCAAATAAATAATATGCATCTTTCGCTCAATTTAAGAAAAAGGACACAGGTGTAATATGAAGACCAAAGCATGTATAGTACTGGGTTAGCCAAAAAGTTCATTTTTTTCCTGTAAGATGGTTCTAGTAGTGCTTGGTTGTCTTTAACTTCATTTGAAACAATTTCAATGGATTGTATTGTGACTGCTGTAATATCAGTGTGCATTTTAAAACACTTATCAAAATTGGCGAATATTTATGTAGCCATTTTTATATTGAAGATGGAAAGAAATACACGACATTTTAGGTGTATTATGCTATATTATTTCAAGAAAAATAAAAATGCAAATAAAATGCAAAAAAATAAAATATTTGTGCTGTGTATGGAGAAGGTGCTGTGACTGAGTGAATGGGTCAAAAGTGGTTTGCGACTTCTGGCCAACATGGAGGCATAGGTAGACACACTATGCCTCCTTGCCCGACCAAAAGAAGGACAACAACAAATTTTAAAACAAAAAACAACCAAAACGGACAGAAAATCCAACCGTACAGAAGTCCGACAACCAAGAAATTAAGAGACATAATCCAGACCGGTAGGAGGGGCGGAGAGGACTCGAGTGGCGGGGCGGCGGCTGGCAGATCGGGGAAAGGCGCGGCTGGCCGGGAGAGTTGGTGGCTGCGGACCGTGCGTCCCACTCCCTTGTGAGGATAAACCGGGAGGAACAACTGGGGAGAGAGATAGACCCCGCAACCCAGAGTTCCAGTGCAGGGAAATAAAGCCTCAAAGCCTCTGATTGAAAACTCCTGTGGGGGTTGAGGCGATGGCAGCAGGAGAAACTCCTGGACTCACGGGAGAGCTCGTTGGAGAGACCCACAGGGTCCTAGAGTGCACATAAGCCCTCTCACCGGGAATCAGCACCAAAATCAGCATCAGAAGGGCCCAATTTGACAGTGGGTAGCACGGAAAGTGACTGAAAACCGGCAGAGAGCGGAGCAACCACCATTGTTCCCTCTCGGTCCCCTCCCCCACAAACAGCATCACAACGCAGCGATGTGGCCACCCCGCCCTGGTGAACACCTAAGGCTCCGCCCCTTACTATGTAACAGGTGCGCCAAGACAACAAAAATGGCCCAAATGAGAGAACAGATCAAACCTCCACAAAAAATACAACTAAGTGATGAAGAGATAGCCAACCTATAAGATGCACAGTTCAAAACACTGGTAATCAGGATGCTCACAGACTTGGTTGAATTTGGTCACAAATTAGATGAACAAATGAAGGATATGATAAGGGAAATGAAGGAAAATGTACAGGGAACCAACAGTGATGGGAAGAAAAACAGGACTCAAATCAATGGTGTGAACCAGAAGAAAAAAAGAAACATTCAACCACAACACAATGAAGAAACAAGAATTCAAAAAAATGAGGAGAGGCTTAGGAACCTCCAGGATGTCTTTAAATGCTCCAATATACGAATCATAGGGGTGCCAGAAGGAGAAGAGGAAGAGAAAAAAATTGAAAATTTATTTGAACAAATAATGAAGGAGAACTTCCCTACTTTGGCCAAGGAAATAGACTTCCAGGGAGTCCAGGAAGCTCAGAGAGTCCCAAAGAAGTTGGACCCAAGGAGGAACACACCAAGGCACATCATAATTACATTACCCAAGATGAAAGATAAAGAGAGAATCTTAAAAGCAGCAAGAGAAAAGGAGACAGTAACCTACAAAGAAGTGCCCATAAGACTGTCAGCTGATTTCTCAAAAGAAATCCTGCAGGCAAGAAGGGGCTGGAAAGAAGTATTCCAAGTCATGAAAGGCAAGGACCTACATCTAAAATTACTCTATCCAGCAAAGCTATCATTTAGAATGGAAGGGCAGATAAAGTGCTTCCCAGATAAGGTCAAGTTCAAGGAGTTCATCATCACCAAGCCCCTTTTATATGAAATGTTAAAGGGACTTATCTAAGAAAAAGAAGATTAAAAATAGGAACAGTAAAATGACAACAAACTCACAGTTATTAACAACTGAACCTAAAACAAAAACAAAAACAAACTAAGCAAACAACTAGAACACGAACAGAATCACAGAAATGGAGATTACATGGAGGGTTATCATCAGGGGAGTGGGTGGGGAGAGAAGGGGAAAAGGTACAGGGAATAAGAAGCATAAATGGTGGGTAGAAGATAGACAGGGAGAGGTTAAGAATAGTATAGGAAATGTAGAAGCCAAAGAACTCATATATATGACCCATGGACATGAACTGAAGAGGGGAAGTGTGGGGGGGAGGGGTGTGCAGGGCAGGGGCGGGGGGAGGAGATGGGACAACTATAATAGCATAATCAATAAAATATATTTTTAAAAAAGTGGTTTGCAAAGTTTCATGCTGGAGATTTCTCACTGGACAATGCTCCATTGTTGGGTAGACCAGTTGAAGTTGATAGTGATCAAATTCAGACATTAACTGAGAACAGTCAATGTTACACCACACAGGAGAGAGCTGACATACTCAAAATATCCAATTCAATAAAGTTATTGCTGAAAATGAGAAATGCATCTTTTATTTTACAGAAAACAACATACAGAATTTTTGGCCAACCCAATATGTATAGCGATAAAGCTGGGTCAAAAGGGATGGTTTATTACCAGATCCTTGTTACTTCAAGTGTGAACCATGGACAAGAACATAGGCATGCTCTGGAAGGACATTCCAAATAGGGGCTCTCCACCCCCCCAACCCCCCCAACCTCCTGAATCAGAACTCCCGTGTTATCAAGGTCCCAGTTGAAGCACGGGGCTTGGGTTAATCAACACTCCCTGGAATTCCACAAGTAGCTCCAGACAATCGCAGGACTCTCTGCATTTTGCTTGTAGAAACCACCATGCTAAGTTTACCCCAAGGCTGTGGGAAGTTCACTGTGCCCCCTTTCTCTAGGCAAGCATACTGAAAAAGGAAGAAGAGGGTTCCCTGATAATAGTGGGGAAGAGGTGGGGAGAGGCCAGGCCTGACTCAGTGGTTCACATTCCCCATGCTGTGCTGCCTATTAGTATCACCTGAGTACTTAATGAAAGTCAATGATTGGTTTTACCCTTGGATACTCTGCTTTAGTTGGTCCATTGTAGGGCTGGGGTATCAGTATGTCTTTTTTAAAGCTTCCTGGGTGGATATAACATACACGTGTCTAGCTGAAGTCCCTCTATAGGACCCAAAGGAGTGGGGAGTGAGTGTGCCTTCTTAATAATTACTTTACTATTGGGTGAAATGAGGCAAAATGAACAGAGCAAGGCTTCTTAGACTTTAATATACCTGAGCACCAGCTGAGGATCTTGAGTTGACTCTGACTCAGTAGATTTGGTCTAATCAATACTCTTTGCTCAACAGTCAACAGTCAACAGGTATTTTTGCTGTGTAGATATTTTTATAACCAGAGCCTGTTAATCTATAATTCTATTTTATTCAAACCTCAAAAAACACATTCTTTGGATTTGGGTGATTTTGCTTCTTCATTTGGTAGGTGTTATGAGTTGAATTGTGCATCCAAAAAAATAGACATGTTGTAGTCCTAGCCCTCAGTACTTGTGAATTTAACCTTATTTGGAAAATTGGGTCTTGACAGATGTAATCAAGTTTAGGTGGGTTAAATTAATATGACTGGGATCCTTAAGAAAAAAGGACACTTGGACACAGCAACATGCACATAGTGAGACTGCCATGGGAAGAGGACGGCAGACAGCAGGGTGATGCTTCTATAGTTAAGGAATGCCAAAGATTGCCAGCCAACCTCCAGAAGCCAGGGGAGAGGCAAGGAAAAGACTCTTCTTCAAGCCTCAGGAAAACCAACCCTGCCCACACCTTGCAGTCAGATTCCACAACTGAGAAAATATTCTGTTGTTTAAGTCATATAGTCTGTGGTTCTTTACAGTAGCCCTAGCAAACTAAACAGTTATGTATATACTATGCAATTCCACAAGCACTTGCTGGACAAGAAGTTAGTTTTAGATCCTAAATGGAACACATATTTAAATAAACATGGTCCCTGATTTCTAAGAGCTCACAGGTGGAGGGTAAGCATAAGTGTGCACATACACAAACACCAGTAAATCCAGAAACTAGGGGATCATGTGAGGTGTTAAACAGTAGTCTGACAAGAATCTATTTGTCTTGAAGGGATGTAAGAGAATTTCACTGGATAGGTGGGTATGAATTAGAAATTGAAATGGTTGTCCAAATCTTGCAATTTCCTAAAAATCCATTGACATGTTTTAATGATTCACTCTTATATACATAAAAACCTAATTCCTACTGGATTTCTAGTCAAGATGGTGACATAGGCAGACACGGCTCACCCCTTTGAATAACCACATAAAGTAACAACTATAGAACAACCATCATTCAGAACCATCAGAAATCAAGTTGAATGGAAATCTGACAACTACGGAATTAAAGAAACCACATCCATCCAGGGTGGTAGGAGGGGCACAGACATGGAACGGACAGGTCCCTCACCCATGTGTTGAGGATACAAATTCCAGAGGGATATCTAAGCAGCAAGGAATCTCAGCCCCACACCAGGCCCCCCCAGCCCAGGGTTCCAGGGCCATGAAAATAAGTTCCCATAACTTCTGGCTGCAAAAACCAGCAGGAATTGAGTTGGTGGAAGAAACGTCTGGAGCCCCAAGCAATTCCTCTTAAAGAACCCACACATGGATTCACCTACTCAGACTCACTCCCTCTGAGCTCCAGCACTGGGATAGCAGCTTGAAGGCACCAGTGCTATATAGGGAGAAACTGAAGTGTCTGGCATCAAGGCAAGCAGAGGCCATTGTCCCTTTTATAAAAGCCACAGAGATAGCAAGCTGGTGCAATATCTGAGACCCCATCAACCTGGCTAACACTGTTTGACCTGCCTTGGAGATCCTCAGAGACTCCACCCCACCCAATTTATGGGCCCATCCAAGCTGCTTTTCCATATGAATGACTGGTCTTGGCTCAACTTCCTAAATCCTCTCAAACAAGCAACAGCTGGCCTCAGTGAGCCCCAGGCCTGGCACTAGCAACAGCCAGCCTAGATTCACAGCTTGGCTTTGCCTGGGACTCTCCAAGCCCAGCACAAATAGAAGCCATCTCAGATTGCTTTATTGCTTAAGCAAGGTGGGCAAAACACAGATCCGGGTTGACCTTGGCCAGTACCATCTGGGAAAACCCAGGGTGAGTGTATCCAGTGGTCAAGTACAGATCACGATGGAGCACCACCACCCTATGTCTGCACAGAAGATCCTCCACAGAGGGCGGAGATTGGTGGTAAATGGTCATAGTGAATCTTTGCAGCTGACTAGCCTGGGTAAATCCCTCCCATTGACCTGCCAACAGCAACCAAGGTTCCACTACAAGAGGAGGGTGTACTTAGCACACACAAGGGTGCACCTTGAGTACCCAGCTCGGGTGAAAGGGGAGGCTGTGCCACTGGACCCTGCAGGACACCTACTACATTAGGCCACACCACCAAGACACAGAGCCAAAGCAGCTCTACCTAATACATAGAAACAAACACAGGGAGGCTGCCAAAGTGAGGGGACAAAGAAACATGGCCCAGATGAAAGAACTAATCAAATCTCCAGAAAAAGAACTAAACAAAATGGAGATAAGTGATCTCTTTACTGCAGAATTCAAAACACTGGTTATAAGGATGCTCAAGGAACTTAGTGAAGGTCTCAACAGCATAAAAATGATTTAGTCAGAAATGAAGGATACAGTAATTAAAATAAAGAACAATTTACAAAGAAACAACCATAGAGCAGATGAAGCCAAGAATCAAATCAATGATGTGGAACATAAGGAAGCAAAAAACGACCAGTCAGAACAACAAGAAGAAAAAAGAATCCAAAAAACTGAGGATAGTATAAGCAGCCTGTGGGACAATGTTAAGTGTTCCAACATTTGTATCATAGGGGAGCCAGAAGGAGAAGAGAAAGAGCAAGTAATTGGAAATCTATTTGAAAAAATAATGAAAGAAAACTTTTGTATTTGATGAAGGAAATAGACATGCAAGTCCCGGAAGCACAGAGAGTCCCAAACAAGATGGATGCAAAGAGGCCCACACCAAGACACATCATAATTAAAATGCCAAAGTTTAAAGGTAAAGAGAGAATCTTAAAAGCAGCAAAAGAAGTTAGTTATCCACAGGGAATTCCCATAAAACTGTCAGCTGATTTCTTAAAAGATATTTTGCAGGCTAGAAGGGATATGCAAGAAATTTTCAGTCATGAAAAGCAGGGGCCTACTGTCAAGATAGGTCTACCCAGTAAAGATATCATTTAGAATTGAAGGGCAGATAAAAAGCTTCCCAGACAAGAAAAAACTAAAGGAGTTCATCATCACCAAACCATTATTATATGAAATGTTAAAGGCACTTATTTAAGAAAAAGAAGATCAAAACTATGAACAATAAAATGGCAAAAATATAAATCTATCAAGAATTAATCTAAAAAATAAAATAAGCAAACAAGAAAAAAGAACAGAGACAGAATCATGGATACAGAGAGAGTTTTGCAGTTGGGAGGAGGGTGTGGAGGAATAGGGGAAGAGGTGAGGGGATTAAGAAGTACAAACAG
>VMDR010026388.1:0-14041 GCA_007922815.1 Macrotus californicus
AGTTGAATATGAATGACCATTTATTTTTCTTTTTCTATGAATTGACTATTCATCTCCTTGCCCATATTATTTTTTCTGTTGATTTATCTTGTTCTAATTGAGCTTTAAAAATGTATATCCCTGATACCATTCCTTGTCAGATATGTGGTTAGAAATATTTTCTCCTAGTCTGTAACTTGCCTTTTAAATTTTTTTATGATGTCTTTTTTAAAATAAATAGGCCTCAAATTCTAATTCAGTCAAATTTATTCATCTTTATTTCTTTTACTGCCTATGTGTTTTCTATGTTATTTAGAAAAAATTTCCCTATCCCAGGTCTTGAAACTATTCTGTATTTTTCTTGAAAAATTATAGCTTTTGCTTTTCACACTTGAGCCATTGATTTACCTAGAGTTTGTTTTATGTTGTGTATCGTGTAGTGGGTGTGCATTTCTGTGTGGTCGGTCAGTTGTCCCAGCACCGTTTCTTCAAGGTGATTTCCCGTACTAACTTGTCACATCAGATTAGTGTGTGTTGGGCCATCCGTGCTATTCATTGGGCTGTTTGTCCATATCTGTGCTAACATCATTCTGATTTCATCACTATGGCTTTTTAATAAATCTTGATATCTGAAAAGTGAAGTCTCTTTCCCTTAATTTTCTTTAAAATCACCTTGGCTATTTTCAACCTTTTACTTCCAGCAAACTTTAGAACCAAACTAACTTTCACCAAATAAAATTTTCTATTAGAATTTTGGTTGGAATTGCATGAGATGTGGATATATTAATTTGGGGATAATTCATATCTTTATGGTATTGAATATCTCCATTTATGAGAATGGTATGTCTCCAGGGAGATTGTTTTTACCATATACATGCCCAAGTTCCATTTTTTCAATATTGTGATACACTCAAGGAAATAAGGAAGTGAAGGAACAGGGTCTACACATGTGCATTGTTCCCATTTTCTCTTTCAGTATAAATAGATTAAGTTAGGCACAGATGTGATCTGAAATAAGTGCAGTGCTTTAAGAATGACTGATGCCACGCTAAGGAGCTAGGTAGCAGCATCTGAAATTATCAGAAAGGTTGGGAAATCTAAGAAAGGAGTACAGTTATTAGATTCAAGAGACTTAGAAAAATGCCTTCAACATTAGGTGAAAAAGACAAAGTAAAAAGACTGATCTTCACTACTGGGAGTCATAAAGTTTGGTAGGCCAATATTCATTCATTCATTCACTCATTCACTCATTTGTTCTTAAACAAATATTCATTCAGTACCCATTATTTTCCAGGCAATGTTCTAGCATTGGGGGAAGAGTAGGAAACCAAACAAAGCTGGCCCTTTGTGAATCCACTTAGGGAAGGGACTTCTTAAACACCTACTAAGTACTGAGCACCCAGGGCATCAAAACTATAAAATTGCTCCTTCAGTTCTCAAGGTGCTTATGCGAAGATTAACTATCATAAAAATCACTAGAGCAATAATCGGTGTTCTGTGGCATGATACACACTATAAATGTAATTAAAGCTCTGAGAAGAAAGATAATTGGAGAGTGATTGATAGATGGAGCAGGTTTCCTGGAAGAACTGTGTCTTTTGCTGGAATTCGAAGACAGGTAGAATTTAGTGGGTACGGAAGAGAATGGAGAGGGTTTAGGTAAGGACAACAGCATAACAAAACACAATGAGATAAAACTCTGCAAGGAGACAAAGAGGAACTATGCATTTCTGGAAAAAAGAATCATATTGGGTAAGAGGAGGTGAGATCAGATGAATCGGATGAGACCAGATAGTGGAGGAGTTTGTTCCCCAGAAGAAGACTGTCCTTCTCTGCTCTTTTCTTCCTCTTCCTTCTCCTACTTTTACCATACAGCAGTGGATTGAGCTATTAGCCTAACATTGATATAGAGGAAGCATTGAAAAGTGAAGAGACAGGATAAAAACAGTTACTTTGAGCCTGACACAGCATGAGAGTCTCCAAGGCACAAGACAGCATGGTCCCTAAGTCATGAAACTTCAACCAAGCCGGGAAGGCCAGACTAGTGTGTCTAATACTCAACTAATAGACTTGTAACCCAGGTGTTTGCTGGGACCTCCTGCCCCGTGGCTTGAAACTGCCCCTCTGCCCCCACCCATGCAGAGCTGGTGGAGTCTGAAAACTCTTCTCATTGTTTTCTGCAAATAAATCCCATGGGTTCATATCTTTCATGATCACTTAATAGCACCTGCATCCACGTGTGTTGCTTCTGTTTTTCCCCCCTGGATAATCTAGGCCCAAATCTCTATCTCTTCCCCAATTGCCATGAAATATAATGCTCTCCATGCATTTTATGACTTTATTTTAACTTTCTGAGCAATTGAGGATCCTAGAGAATGATCACATTAGGTCCTGCACAACCTTCTCCTGCTTCACTGCTCTGGCCCCCCCTCTTTCCTCCCTGTTTCTGCTTTTCCGAATTGCTTGCAACAGCCTCGTTAGCCGGCCCTCTTTTTAATGTAGACCAATCAGTACCCCCTCAATCCTCGCCCCAAACTGTCATACTAAAATAAATCAGGCTGCTAACAAACAAATGGGAAGACGCTGTTTCCTAAAGACAGTTCAGTTTGTAAGTAATAAACAAACCAAAAAATTCTCTAACACAGAAAACACATAAGAGAACAAACCAAAGCAGGAAAATAAATGTGTTTCAGGCAGCATGGTAAAAGCTGGAGATATAAGGGCTACAGTAGTTCAGAGAAGAAAAAGATCAATCAAGAAGGGTTTTAATGGAGGAGATAGATCTTGAAGTGGACCCTGGAGAAAGGCTAGAATTAGTATTGCAGGGAGAGGAGGCAGGAGGTCATTCAAGGTAAGGAAATAACTGTTAGAAAACCACAGAGGAAAGAATGAGCCTGGCGTCTGGGAGAAGGCAGCTCTCCACTGAGAATTTAGAAGCAAGATAAGGCTGACTGGGTGCTGGAAATGCTGGACTGATGGACTCAAGGGTTTGGACTTAATTCAATACAAATCAAAAGCAGCGCTAACACATATACTTTGGTAAAGCAGGGGATGAGGGAAGCTTTGAGGGGGATATCTCAGAAACAAAGACCTGTGTTCAAATACCATCAGAATTCTCTCACTCTTCCTGGTCTCTGCTTCTTTCTATTTTTTTTTATTGTCATAAGTTTGTGTATCATCCTTGTGCAAGAGCCATGCTAATCTTCTCTGTATTGTTCCAATTTTAGTCTATGTGCTGCCGAAGCAAGCCCTCTGCTTCTTTCTATAGGTTGGCTGCTTCTCCTGAAAATTCAGCTTTGTCTACCCAGAGACTGTGGTGATTCAGCAGATTCCTAGCTCACCAGCCATGGAGAAAAGGCTCTCACCTCTTGCTCCAGCTCCAAATATCCAAGAGAAAGATGTGTGTTGGCTTGAATCCAGTACCCATGCCAAGAGCCAGCTCTGTGGTCAGGAAGGTCCGGCTGTGGAAGCAGGAGGCAGTTTCTAATGGACCACACAATGAAGCATGGCCAGCTTTGGGACATGGAGAGTACAGGCAGTAAAGAAGGGGATGGCGTGTGGACGACCCCACTAGGACGGAGGTATGAGTGAGGCAGCAAATCCAGTGTGTCCTAAGACTGAACTAACTCACTGGCAGTTCTTATGTCGAGAAAATTGATTTATTTTTAGCAAGCACTTATTAACAGCCTACTGTTCTTAAGTTTCTATTATATCTCTCACTTTTTCTCACTTTTTATTCGAATGTAAGTCATTAGCCAGTATTTTGTGTCCTTCTAAAGCCATTTCAAATTCTTTTTGGAAAAAATAGGGAAAAAATTTAAATCAACTACTTAGCAACTGTTATAAAGCAGCTATTATGTTAAGATATAGTTCCTGTTTTCGAAGAGCTCTTCTTCTAGGGGTAAATATACCATGTATACTAATATCTGTTACAACAGATAGAAAATGATAAATGCCCTAAAGAGGTATTGATAAAATGTGTTGAGTTCAGTTCATCTTACTATAAGAAATTGCATCATTGAACCTATATGTCAAAGTGGAAAGGAATAGATTAACTTAAGACCTGAAGATATGTAATGAAAGGCTTTCTATAGGAAAGAGCAGCATGACACACCATTTGTGTGGGAGTAATAAAGAGCAGAACATGTTGAAGAAACAGTTTGAACCTGACCCTAAAAGGGAAGTGGGCCCAGAGAAAAGGAAGCCTTCCAAATCTGTACCCAGATAGGGAGGTAGCCTTGGGAAGGTGGCAAAGGGATACAGCTGGAGTTTTTTATAGAAAAACGTATGGGACATTGTGACAGAGTGAGGGAGGAGCAACTAGGATGAAGCAGCAAGAGAGACAGAGAGAGGCTGAGGGTGAGGGAACAGGGCAATGAGCGGTGTCCTGGGGCATATGTACATCATGTAGTAAAGATCATCCTCACCTGAGACGTGAGTACCTCCCACCTCTGGAGGCCCCAGCTTCTACCCCTGACCCCCTGAGAGGCACGGCGAGATGAGATGAGGGTCATCTCCTCCCACACCAACCCTGGTCAGGGTTGCCAGCCCCTCTGCATGGCTTGGAGAACCTGAATTTCATAAAACCTTAGAGTGCCTGCCCCTCACAGTGCTATTGAGAGGCCCCTGCCCCTTAAGATACAGGTAAGGGTTGTTCACACCCACAATCACTTTTTGTACAAATCCAAAGACTTTTGCACAATCCATGCTGGGCATGCATACCTCGGTCCCAGGATGCCATTTCCTCTGAATTGAGTAACCTTCCATATGGGCATCCCTGTTCCACATCATGGCAGCTGTGATAGGGAACTCAGTCCCTTTCTTGAATAATCAGCTGTTCCCTAACGGCTCTCACACGGTGTCAATGTTGACAGTAGACTTTATGGAAGGTTTGGGAAAATGGAAGGGGGTCCATATGACAGAAAACAAATTCAAATGGGAGTTTAGACTTATCTGTGTTTTAAAAGCCTGGAACCGTCTCATAACTAAGGATTTCTCAGAGACTGCTTCACCTCGCATAGTGCCCAGCCTTGCACTATTTAGAAAGCTCCTCCCACTCCATCCCATATTTCCTTTATCACTTCTCCCATTCAGAATTTCCCTTCATGGTTTGTAAACTCTTCCCACTCCGTCATACAGGGTAGTGTTTCTCAATCAAGGATGACTTTGCTCCCCAGGGGTGATACGGCAACATCTGGAGACATTTCTGGTTTTCACAGCTTGGGGAGACCGTGTGATTACCTAGTGAGCTGAGGCTAGGGTACTGCTACACATCCTACCATGCACAGGAGAGCGACTCCCCCCACCAACACAGAACTGTGTGAACCAACACGCCAACTGAGCAAAAGCTGAGAGACCATGACATGCTGCCTCAGCTCTCTTGAGCCTCCATATTTCCTGGCTCTGAGTGTGTCCTTAAACGGTGAGACAGCCCCTTCCATTAAATTGAAGGGGCCACCAGTTCCCACTGTGGCACGTAGGAGCCACAGAGACCCTGAAATTTCCTTTCACGTGAGCTGCCCTTCTCAGAAAAAGTTGTGCTTTTGAAGAGAATTTTTCCTTAATGCATGTGAAGTTCTCATCCATACTCAACTCGACTTACTCTGCCAGAAGGAGAAAGAGGGAAAGAGAAGGATGTAAATAGTGTGGGAGATGCTGTCCCACATCCCACTAGAGCATATGCCCCAGAGGAGCGCAGGGAGGGGGACGCGCATCTGATGTTGCCTCTCTGGGCCTCTGCTCCTGCATCACTCTCACAGTATGAGCATCTCGCCATGCTGAGTGTGATTCAAGTGCTTAAAGATATACATTCTTTTGTACAACATGGCCCCTAAATACAAGCCAACTACTTCGTCAGGTGCTTAACTGAGAAAACAGCAATCTGTTCCAAGGCTGGAGGAAAAGCTGGCTGAGTTGGATGGTATGTCAGCCTCAAATGTGCACACAAATGGCCATGTATAATGCACTTTCAGGGAGAATTATGGGATTTTTTCCCCCTAGGAAATTTCTGATTTTATATGATTTTCCACCTTGTTCATTGACTTCAGAACCAAACTCTGTGTAAAATGCAAGTCCACCTTGGGAGTGGGGAATAGAGGTGCTGGGGTAGAGCTTTGATGGAAATTAGAGATTGGGATGGTGCACAGAAAGAGAAAAGAAGAAATGGTAAGCAAAGGTCAGAAAGACAAAGAGAGCATGTTGCTCCTCTATCCATTTTCAGGGACATCTACCGGCGTTTTAATTATCAAGGTGTTAGATAATTGAAGGGAAGAGTTCACTAATTTTAATATGAAAGGGATGCTGTGCCACCGAGAAATTAGTTTGTTGCAATACTCATATTTTAAAGACATTACCACACAATGTAGAATCAGGGTCTGCAAACTTACAATGTAATATCTGTTGAATTTTTAATTCTCCTTTCTTGTGTGCCTAATGTAAAATTTTGCCATACTTGCCTTTTAATTGAATAAGTTATGTATTAGCTTGTGTTTGTTCCTTAATTGAAAAAGCCACCAAGTATATGGAATGAACTCTAAACAATGTGCTTAAATATTAAATAGCAAGTAACAATGGCAACTCTTGCAGGTGTGCCTTTGAAGTGAACGTTTGTATTGAGTGTGCCACTGGTTTTGTGTGTGTGCAAACAGAAAGGCTGCAGAATAGGTGGTCACTGGGTATCAGTCTTCACTGGGGCTCATTTGGCCAAGGGCCCACCCTCGATACTTTCAAACAGAGACTATCCTTCTCATTGTAAAGATGAGACGGGGAAAAGGAAAATTAACTCATCAATATTGCATGGGTCAAAATTTTATGCAAGATTTTGAAATATAAATTGTATAATAATCATTTCAGAAATCCCCATTTTAATTAAATACAATATTTTCAAAATTGTGCTATGGTGCACGGCATAGCCTTTCTAACTTGGGAACCTTCTGAATAATGCACTAAGTAAAGGGAAAATTGTTCTCTACTAAGTACTATTTTCAACACATAAAATTTTATAATGATTTTCTTTTATTTGGGCACAAATTAAAGAAATGGATACTTTCTCTGGACCAAATTGCTACTCTTTATTGTCAAGACTGTAGTCCAGTACTCCTATAAAGTCAACTTTATGAAAAGCAGTGTAGAGCGATGAATCACAGAAATTAAAAACTGGATTGGAAATACTGGAATATTGGAAAGAGTGTAGAGGTAGAAGAGAGTTTCCTAATAAGTTTTAGTTGAATTACACAATAACACTGTTAGAAAGAAAGTATTATTTGCATTCCAGAGAATGAGCATGTTAAAGTCAAAGCTACAGATGTCTGAGGCAGGTTTTGAACCTGGTCCTGCGGCATTCACCAGTCCCCGTCCTTTTCTCCACAGCAATCTGCTCAGCTCCCTAAGCTCCCTAATGAACTTAGTTGATACTGTTTCCTAGTGTAACTGCATTCAAACTTCACTATAATACTATTCACTGTGGGTTTATATGCTGTCCAAATATCTCTGTTCTGTACCATCTAAATTAATGGGGCAATGCTCCCAAATATCATGGAATGTACTTTATTAGGATTTGTTTCTCACCTTGTAGTCCAATGCAGTTCCAGCAACTTCCCTCGGCAGCTTTCCTCCAACAGGTGACTCTGGGATCCAGTATCCTCTCTAAACTCAAGGCCCCCTGGGCATTCATGGTAAGGAAAGCAAAAGCTTGGACAGTCCCTTGGGGGAGGTTATGACCAAGGAGCGTATCCCTTTGTCTACACTAGGGGTCAGACCCAGTCACATGGGCCCAACTTAAATGCAAGGGAGGCTGATATGTGGAGCTTTCCTGTGTGCTCAGAAAGAGAAAAACCAAATCAAATTTGGGGAACCCATAGCATTGTCTCTCAAATTTCATTTAAAGGAATTTACCTCTTCAAGGAGCAAAAAGATCTTATAAATATTATAAATAATGACATAAGTGCCCTGAACACTAGGTTACAGCAGGGGGAATGGAACTGTGCCACAAGAGTAGCATGTTTTGCAATGGGAGGCTTGAGACAGAAGAAGAAATTGTGCCTGAATATTAGTGGAATAAAGCCAGGCAGACGGCCCTGAATATCAAATAGCCCATAAGAAAAACAGGAAAAAGGGAGAGGTGATCCAATAAGGTCAGATGCCAAGCACATGGAGGGCAGGAAAGACTATTGGTGAGAAATGAGTACAGGAGATGGTTCAGAATTAAGGGCATGTAAAAATGTCATAGCTGATGTTTGTTGTTTACTGTGAGCCAGTTGTGAAACAGGTTGTTAATCCCCACAACAACCCTATGAGGTAAGTTGTAATATCTCATTTTGTAGGAGATGAAACTGAGGCCCAGAGTTTACATAATTTAAGATAGTCACCCGGCTGGGATACCAGACTCTATGCTTTTTTTTTTTTTTAAGATTTTATTTATTTATTTTTAGAGAGAAGGGAAGCGGGGGAGAAAGAGAGGGAGAGAAACATCAATGTGTGGTTGCCTCTTGCACACCCCCAACTGGGACCTAGCCCGCAACCCAGGTCTGCGCCCTGACTGGGAATCGAACAGGCAGCCCCATGATTTGCAGGCCGGCACTCAATCCACTGAGCCACACCAGCCAGGGCCCAGACTCTATGCTTTAACCTTTAGATTTTACTGCCACTCTAACAGATAAACACTGCTGAATTCCCTCTTTTTTGTGACATCTGGTTTATGACATAGAGGTACCTTTTCAAAAGAAAATATAAAAGGCTAGATGTCAAAGTTCCAATGTACTTTTTCATCCAGTGATTCATCAGGCTATATTGGGCCTTTCTTCCTGACCTCATATCCTGTTTGCAAAGTAATTATTTAAAAGGCTAAATGAACTGATAGATACCTTACTCCATTACCCTGCTTACAGACCCATCTTTGCTATTCCCGATCAGAGGAAACTCTATTTATCAATTCCTCCAGAGTAGGGAGTTCACAACTTCCTTTGTAATTGGTCTCAACATTTTAAATGTGTGAGTAGAGTAGATATATATGGCATCTGGAATATATGGAAAATCTGGAATTCTTCATCAAAATTCCAGGAAGGCCAGTAAAGTCTAAATAGCATATGAACCCAAAATGGCAAAATGTCTGCTTTCTGCAGATCTTCCACACTTGTCTCATAGAGAGGTTGACAAATCAACCTGGGAACTATCTCCTTCTTTCTTCATTTAATCCATCCCATCTGCAGAATTTTTGCGGATTAGAGGAGAAGAAACTACTAATTTTTCCATAGGAGTTCTTCTTTCTTGGCCCTTTTGTGGTCTGAACATCTCCTAAGCAAATTTTGAACAGCCCCTGGAAGCAGAGATCATGCCGATAATGTTTAATGACCTGTTGGGCAACACAGACCAAGCAGGTATGGGTATCAGCCAATCAGAAGGGACACGGGCCATCAGTCCTGCCCGTAAGCTTGTGCTGAGGTGCTCTCCGGCACACCCCCCTGTGCTGACATACCTGCAGAGGGCCACATACTAGCTCTCTCTGTGTGTCAGGCATAGGTTAAGATCTGAGCCTTACAGGCTTTCTATGAAATAGTGTTACTTGCATTTCAAACTCTGTCGATTTATCTCACATAACTAAAACCCTTGTTATATTTCAACATTTCTTTTGAGATTGGTGTGTATCACATTTGTTTCTTCTAGCTGTAAAAGATCAATTAATTGAACCTAGCTTGTTCTACAAACTTACCATGTGGCCTACTAAAAGATTAGCTCATCTTTACTAGAATATTTAGTTTCCTTGACTCCACTATCTTGGTTTCTTGCCAAAAAAAAAATAAAATAAAATAAAAAATGGCCGCCTTGGTTTTGAGAGTGTAGATCCTGATCCTAGCATCTACATCCTAGCCCCTGACAACACCCCTCCTTCCACCATCATTTCTTAAACCCCCTCTTCACTATAACCGTAGATCTTTGTGCCATAGTTTCAGCTCATCCCGTCTCCTCCTCTGCTTGGCGGAGCTGCTCATCACCTGAAAACACTGTTAGTCGGCCCCTGTGGTTTTCTCCTCTGCTTCCTCTTGGTAGTAGAACTCCAGCTTTCACATGGCATGGTCACCCTTTCCTAAGATTGCTCTGGCTAATGTGATGAAAGCAAAGTGATGTGTCAAAACTTCCTGGTCAAAGTTTTTTGGTTTTTAATAGAAAACTATGCATGTGATGCTGGTGCCTCAGCCCCCGCAATACAGATAAGGATGACAGTCTGTGGGATTGGAGAGCAACAAGGGACGTGGGCTCCTATAGACCTTCTGCAGCAGAAGCACCTATTCACCTTGGACCACATTCATTTTTCTTGACTTTATGTGAGATAGAATTCAACTGCTTTTCTATCTGAGCCGCTGTATTTTGGGTTCTTTGTATAGGAGCTTCATCTGTTTCTGACTAATACAACAGTGTGTATGAAACGCCTGCCTGATGAGTATTTTCAGGTTAAAGGTTAACATATTACCAAAAATGTGACCAGAATTGTGGTTAAATTTGCTGCATTCATAAGCCTATCACTATGGTCTGTATATTTGTGTTCCCACCAAAATTCATATGTTGAACCCTCATCCTCAAGGAGGTGGGGACTTTGCCAGGTGATTAGGTCCTGAGAACAGAGCCCTCATGAGTGGGGTTAGTGCCTTTATAAAAGAGGCCTCACAGAGCTTCCCAGCCCCTTCTGCCATGAGAGGATACAAGAAGTCCATGACCCAGAAGAGGGCCCTCACTCAACCACGCTGGCACCCTGATCTCGGACTTCCAGCCTCCAGCGCTGTGAGACATAAATATCTGCTGTTTATAAACTACCCAGTCTGTGATTGTGTTATAGGAGCCTGGACAGACTAAGACACATGCACAATTTGGACTGAACACATTTCTCTAGGATTAGAGTCAAAATATCTAGCAATTCATCCAACATAGGCCAACCAATCAGAATAGTTCTGGTAATGATGTAAGATCAACATGCAGTGATTTATATCAACCCTGCACTTGGTTGAGTAAAAGGTGATTAGAATCAATTGGGCTAGGATCTGAAGGTGACCCAATAGGCAGTGCCATTGAAATGACCTGAATTTGAACTGCCCTGTTCTAAAGATCTATAATCTCTTCGGTGGCCAGTTCTCATTAGGCTGAAGTCACCTTCATTCCTAAGGATCTCAGACAGCAGTTCGACCCGTAAATCCCTGCCCGCAACCGAAACCGTGAGCTGGAATTGTCCACCAGGCCCCTTTTGTGTGTGGTTTGATTTATGTTAAGAACTAGTTCCCTCTTCTGAATATCTGGGGCAAAAAGAGCAATGCCCAGCATTTCTAACAATGGGAGTGAATCCCGCACCCGCTGATGACAGCCTACTCCTATACTTTTTTGCTCCCTTCCTCTCAAACAGTAACCCTGATCAACAATTAGCAATGTTTGTGCCATAGTTTAAGAAAACAACAAGTTTTCTTATGAGTAGCATGGTCTACTCTTTCCTTTTTATCTTGCTTACTCCAGGTCAAGTTCGATTAAAGTAATACAAGGGAGGTAGCTTTCTCTTATTTCTATTGACTTTCCTTGATTATTTTTTAGGTCCATCTTTACAAATAGAGCAGTTTTATCTATCTAGATTGAATTTTATTCTTCAGCTTCTTAACAAAGTAAAATCCTCAAATGTCAACATCATTTTTAAATAAAGGGGTGAAATTGTTATCGAACTAAGCAGGAAGTGTGGGTTCCTGATGAAAAATATTGGAAATCTCCTCACATAATCATTGGTTAGAAACTAGGAAAGAGCCCTGGTTGGTGTGGCTCAGTGGATTGAGTGCCGGCCGGTGGACCAAAGAGTCACCGGTTCAATTCCCAGTCTAGGGTACATGCCTGGGTTGCGGGCCAGGTCCCCAGTTGGGCACGCAAGAGATAACCACACACTGATGTTTCTCTCCCTCTCTTTCTCCTTCCCTTCCCCTCTCTAAAAGTAAATAAATAAAATCTTTAGAAAACAAAACTAGGAAAGACCATTATGGCTTTGTCAAATTTTCATCATGTCCAATTGATCTAATTTCCCTCTTGGTTGGATGAAAGTGGGAAAAAAAAAGCATCAGTTCAAATCTAACTCAAGAGCAATGCACCCATCTTCATCACACACTTAAGACAGAGGGAGAAAAGTCATTTGGACTTCACCACAGTGAACAGCATGCAAAGGCAATGGAAGGAATATAGGTTTATCAATTCCCAAATCCCCCATATAAACCAGTTAGTTGGTGCCTTAAGATAGCTAGAAGAGCCAGTATAACTCCTGTGCCTTGCAGCAGCCCAAGTGCTTTAATGCCATGCCATGCTGCAGAGTTTGCACACCCACCCGAGTGGAAGGGAAGGAGGATAAAGGCTTTGGGGCAGCCCATTTTGCACTTTGCCGAGAAAAGCAAAGGGCCTTCCATGAAGGACAAAACTTGCAGAATGGGCATGGGGGAGAGCAGAAAGATAGTGTAGATCTTCAAAGAGCATTTCCACAATCCACAGCCTTCTCTCCAATAGTGTTAACTGCATTTTTACAGCGTGGCATGCATGCAGTATTTGACTATTACTGGTGTATTATTTGGGGGCGGGAAGGAAGGGAGATGGGAAGGATTGCTTTTGTTAAAATTTGGGGCCATGTTGGGGAAATGGTGAAACAATGGATAGAACAAACAATGATTTGGTTCTGTGTCCAGAGTATTTTATCTTTTCAAAAAATGTCATTGCCAATCTTAAAAAAAAAAAAAAAAAGATAGCCAGCCAGTCCCATTATTCCAATGACCACATGATTTTGAAGACCCCCACCCCCTTCTTATCACTACCTGGCACTTCCATTCTTCTGTCCCTCCCTCTCCTCTACTCCCAGTGGCAGCAGCCTGGGCATAACCATGTCATTCACTGTACTTAAGGGCAGTGACTGTCAAAAAGCCGTCCCAAGATCAGCAGCATCAGCAGCAACCTGGCGACTTGTGAGACACTAGAATTCTTAGGCCCCAGCCCAGACCTACTGATGGGACACTCTGGTGGTAGCGCCTAGTGATCTCTTTTAATGTGCTCTCTGGGTGATTGTGGTACACGCTAAAATTCGATACTCACTCTTCTAGGAAAGAGAATTGTTAGAAGTCTGAAGTGCTTGAGGGCTTCCGGGGAAGCTCTGGTTCTCCAGGGACCTCAAAGGAACCTTTGAATCGGAAGCAAGATCTTCAATGCCCAGAGGAATCAACCTTGATTTTCTACAACGAACCTCTGAAGGTAAATATCTAATATTTTATGAGAGCACTTTCTAGATATAGGCATTGTGTTAAGTACATATCCTGGTGTAGCATCAATAATCTCATTTCACAAATGAGGAAACCTAAATTTAGAAAGACTAAGTAATTTTCCCTGAGTCATGTGCTTAGTAGGTGATGGAGCCAGGATTCCAAGCCATGCCAGCAGACTCTGCTCTACTGCTTGGTTTGCTGGTTCAGTGAGAAGGGGACATGAACTACAGCTCTAGGCTGAGGGTTTCTGCTTGGACTTTTCATTTAAGGAAGTTGAGCCTTGGGGAGCCTTGTATGCACCTTGGGCTTTTTGAATTATCTGCAGAAGTTAATGTTTGCTTGAATTACTCAGTAATGTACTTGCTGGGATTAATAGTGTTGATTTAACTACTGGGTCCATAATTTGCTAATGTACCAGTAATTGTGCTCTAGTATCATAATCTTACGGTGCCATGGAAATAACTTACAGTGGATAAAAAGATAAGTGTATATTATATTGTACTTTGTTCCTTGGCAGTTTTTGTTGAATTATTTTATGCACACACACACACACACACACACACACACGGTCCAGCAGAAGTAATGCCTGCTTGAGTGTGTTTGGTAGAGTAATAATATGGGTATAATAATCTATCATTTTAGTTTGAACATTCCACCTAAAATGTCATATGGTATGCTTGAGTGTGATATTGTTATGTTACAGAATTACATGCTTATGATTTTGTAATAAAAAAGGGTCATTGTGCCACACCCTGTATGTATGTATGTATGTATGTATGTGTGTATGTGTGTGTATATATTATATA
>VMDR010026389.1:0-14046 GCA_007922815.1 Macrotus californicus
TTGCTGGTTTCATGAAAGTATTTAGGGACTAAAAGGATTGCCAACATTCAGGAAAACAGGAAAGAAAAACTTACAGAATTGGTTATCTTCTTTCCCTAAGACATTGCTTCCTCTGAGAGATGCTATAAATTATTAAGTTGTTGCAAAATGAATGAAAAGTTTAAAATGAGATTTTCCTATATACTACTCTGGCCTTAAATCTATCAAAATAGTATTTATCTTATTAATATAAACATTTTCAAAGAAACTAACAGTATTTATATTTACTCAATAAATATTTGGTGAACTCAAAACAGCAAGCACAATGCAAATTTACTACTCTGTAGTAAGAGTAAAATGTACTTCTGCTTTTGGAAGAACTACAGTTTTCATGAGAAAATCAAAGATTCAGGGACATAAGAGGTCTGTCCACAGAAAGTACAGCCATTGTTATTATAATGAAATAGTTTGTGCAACATCGATGTAACCTGGCAGCCAAGAAGAGTGGACTGGAATTAGCATGTGTGAACAATGACGACTTCACTGTACTAGTCAGTGGGGACAGCACGTGCTGTTGAGTGAGCATGTGTACTGTGTGGCTGTCACATTCAAAATGACTGAGTGAGTAAAGCAACAAATCTACATCAAATTTTGCCTTAAGCTTGAACATTCCTCCATGGAAACTATTCAGATGATTCAGAAGCCTGCAGCTATGGGGAACAGGTGATTGGCAGCTTTATCGCAACAACGCCCTGCTCATGCATCACGTCTCATGCAGAGTTTTTTGAAGCAACATCAAATTATCCAGGTGACTCAGCCCCCCACAGCCCAGATTTGGCACCCTGTGACTTCTGGCTTTTCCCAAAACTAAAATCACCTCTGAAATGGAAGAGATTTCAGACTGTCAATGAGATTCAGGAAAATACGATGGGGCAGCTGATGGTGATTGGGAGAACTGTGTGAGGTCTCAAGGTACCTACTTTGAAGGGGACTGAGGCATCATTGTCTTATGTACAGTGTTTCCTTCTATCTTCTTTAATAAATGTCTCTATTTTTCATAGTACATGGCAGGATACTTTCTGGACAGATCTTGTATCATTAAATACCAGTATAACTGATACAATCAGGTAAATACAAATAATCAAAGGGAGAAGAAATTAAATCACCTACAATCATAAGGTCCATATGAGGTAAATAAGTGTTTTTCTCTCTAGAGACTTTTAGTCACATAAGCCATATACAACAAAAAGGTTCATGCTGAATATACCATCTTATAAACTGCATTTGTTTATATTTTGATAATAAATTACTAAGAGTAGAATTTGTAAGGCAAAGGGGATCTACTTCATTTTTTTTAAGATTTTTTTTATTTTTAGAGAGAAGGGAAGGGAGGGGGAAAGAGAGGAAGAGAAATATTGATGTGAGGGAGAAACACCAATGGGTTGCCTCTTGTTTGTGCCCTGACCAGAGACTGGACCTGCAACCCAGGCATGTACCCTAACTGGGAATCCAACCAGCGACCTTTTGCTTTGTAGGACAACACCCACCAATGGTCAGGGCAGGAAAGATCTACTTCTTTAAAGCTTCTGATACATATTGCCAATTTGTCTTCTGGAAAGATTGTGCAAATATAAACTCCCACCAGCCGAGGGGATGTGATCTACAGCATAGGGAATATAGTTAATAGTACTGCCATAACTTTCTAGGGTGACAGATGGTAACTCGACTTACTGTGGTGAGACCACTTTGTAATGGACATAACTATGGAATTGTTATGATATACACCTGAAACTAATAGGCTATTGTATGCCAATTATACTTCAATTAAAAAAACTCCCCACCAGCTGGCAGCAGGCCGGTGCACAGAGCACTCAGCCCCCGGCAGGTCTGTCCTGGGCGTTCACCCAGTGGAGCTCTTCTGTCTTAGGATGTCTTTTTCCTCTTGTTGCTACCGCCTGGCCCTTGGGAGCACATTAAAACAACGAAAGTGTCCAGCACCATGAGCACCGGCACCCATTTCATCTCTACTCCCGCCTCTGCTGCTCTACGGGTAGAACCCTCGCCCTCTAGCCCATCCTCCCTCCCCCACTCACTGGCCGGCTGTTTTCCAGAAGAAAGACGGTGATGGGTGTGAGGGAAGTGCAGGGTTAGGGAGAAAAGGACCGTTTCCTTCACAGAACAAACCCCAGGGCTTGAGAGGGACTGCCAAGTCCTGTGTTTTGAAGATGTAACTAACTCTCAGTTACTGTTCCCTGAGCAGAAGGTGAGCTAGTTTTGTCTCGGCCTAACTGCATCCAGGCTCCAGCATGAAGCTGTCGGTCACCCTTAAGTTCTGGCGTGGTTATAAAATGTTTCCCTCTGTCTCCATGAGTATTTTAATATAATAAACGACCAGTCAGGGCTAAATGAGAACTACTAGCCAGATAAAATGTTAACTAAAAAAATCTTCAAACTGACTGTTTTGTAGCTGGTAAACTGATTATGTACTTCTGAAAAAGAACTCAATGTAACACAAAATGCTTTAGTAGCATCCACTTATACGAACAGAGATGAGAATAAACTGGAGGATCTGTCAGTCTCTTTAAATACACAGAACAAAAAAAAATTACCACTAAAATGTTAAGCTATTGAAAACAAACTAAAACTTTAGAAATAAAAATCTAATTTAGTCTCTCATTCACCAGATGATGACTCTGTGCCTCAGTTAAAACCTGATCTGCATAAAATGAGGGAAAAAAAGCAGCAGAGTTCCCAACTTCTTTAAAATGTAATCTTTCCATACAGTGAACATCTTGATGTACCTGGAAGTCAAAGTGCTCTTTAGAGAACATTATGAAATACTGATATTTTAAACTGTATCATACAAACTATAATTTTAGGCAAAATTTTATGTTTGGTAACTTAAATTTAAATTGCTATAAGTATTCAATTTGTTTTATTTTACAGGTTATAAGGTAGAAATATAAAACCATGATTCTGACCATAAATGTTCAAAGAACACAACAGCCATACAAATAAATGGGATTATCCCTCTGCAAATTACTTCTTTAATAACCACTTGCTCCTTACTCATACATGTCATCTGCCTAATACCTGCTGGTAAAATTAATGTTGCCTCTCTCTAGAATTTAAGGAAAACTTCAAAACTCCAAAACGTGAAATTCCATGAGCTCACTTTTGTCCTACAAACTGTGAAAGGACAGCTTGGTAGTGCAACATCTTTGTCCAGGGCCAGGAAGGTGCATCTGGAACGTGACCTGAGAAATACAGGTCTGTGCCACGCTGAGCCCCACACGCTGCAAGGGCCTACAACCTTGGAGGCACAAAACAGCTGAGGGAAACTGCACTCCTCTGGCGAATGGAAAATGTGTAAGTATATCTGAACTTAGAACATCAAAATATATCTGAGCGCATTAGCATATTTTCGTAACAGGTAGAAACCACAATTGCATTTTTGTGGTGGTAAATTTGAACCAACTCTAGCAATACAAAGATGCCCACAGGCTAGAAAGGCATTTCGATCTCACTCTGAAGGCAACGCTTTTACTATAATTGGTTCACACCACAATTTGGTATTTTATATAAGGGGGCTTCTAACTATATTTATCTTCCTTTCTCTCCTTAACAAAAATAATTTACATACTTTAAACTATCCTGAATATCCAACTCTCAATCAGAAATATTAAAAAATGAGGCTGTTTAGAATCATCCCTAAGATTTCCTTCCAGCCCTAAAAATGACACACTGTATCACTCCTACCCGTTAATGCCAAATGTTATCAATCACAGCTCAATTGATAGTAAAAATGTAAACATTTAACAATGAGATTAATGACATTTTTATCAGCACCTTTAAAAACTCTTCTTTAAAGTCTGACATATTGAGCATGATTAACATGCCATTCAAGTAAAAAAAAATATATAATTGGTTTTAAACTTTAAAAAGTGACTTTAAAACTATAAATTTGGGATGTAAAAGTAAACATATTTTTCTCCCAATTTTCATGTTCAAAACAAAGGATTATAATTTCATTTATTGCCTTTAGCATTTTTGGAAATGGTACATAAGTGAGTCACATCGGTGGGGTGCTTTAAGACTCTATTAACTTCAGACTACATTAAGTTGAAGACTATACTAGGTATCAGCACTAGCAAGACTGCTGACTTAGTAAAACAGCTAGTTCAGGTTAGTACAGGAAAGCCTTGCTTAACTCTTTGAGTCCCAGGGGGTATTATTGTCAGCAGCGCGATCGCGCTGCTTGGGACTCAAACGGTTAATGTCAATCCATTCCTGGAACTTGGACATGTATGAAAATGCCTATTTCCCATTGCTGTAGATGGGAAAAATTACAATGTGTTGCCTATCGATCTAAATATAGCAACCAATTAAAACATAACTAAAATACAGTCAAGTTGCAGACTATTACATTAGGATGTTAAACACTTTCCTGGTCACCCAACAATTAATATGCTTGCTCACCACCAGTGACATGTAGCAGTAACATGGCCTCCCTTGGTACCAGCAGTCTCCAAGATGCACGTCCTTTTCAATGCCACTAGGCACACCTTGAAAATGTGACTCTGACAATCTATTCATTTTATTTGAAATGTAACTTGAGGCTATTTCCACACACTGTTTGGTTAAAAATTGAGTTTTGGAGAACAGAAATATAAACTTTCCCTATACAGATATCAACTGAAGAACATTATTGAGATGATAGATAGATAGATAGATAGATAGATAGATAGATAGATAATTCCATGAAGTCTGGACATTTGGTAAAATGGGCTGTACCAAAAAGAAGAGGTAATATTACAAGCACACCTGTCAAACATCAGTCTAGACCAGTGATTTCCAACTGGTGCGCCACAAGAATTTTTAAAACATGCAAACCTGACTATTTAGTCAGGGACACTGACCTCTTTTCCCTTAGATTGTCAAATAAAAAAATGACAACAGCCTGTAACACAACAGTAGCCAACTGGTGTACATACCCTGTCTTGAACCACAAATATCAGGTTGGCCAAAGGGTCCATTTAGTTTTTTCCATAAAATAAAAGATACTTTCTTTATTTTCACCAATAACTTTATTGATTTGGATATTTTGAGTATGTCAGCTGTCTCCCACATGATATAACATGGATTGTTCTCAATTAATGTCTAGATTTGATCACTATCAACCTCAACTGGTCTGTCTGACCGTTGAGCATTGTCCAGTGAGAAATCTCCAGCACAAAACTTCGCGAACCACTTTTGACACGTTTGATCAGTCACAGCCCCTTCTCCATACACTGCATCAATCTTTTTTGTGTTGCAGTTGCATTTGTACCGTTCTTGAAATAATAAAGCCTAATATGCCAAAAATGTGGCTTATTTTCTTCCATCTTCAGTATCAAAGTGGCTACACAAAAATTCACCAATTTTGATGTGTTTTCTTTTAAATGCACACTGACATTACAGCTGTCACAGTACAATCTAACAGAATTGTTTTGGATGAAGTTAAAGACAACTAAGTGCTACCACAGCCATCTTACAGAAAAAACAAATGAACTTTTTGGCCAACCCAATACGTAGGTCATGTAATAGGGTTGCATCTTATTGGTCACATGGCACAATAAGGTTACATCTGATTGGTTAATTCTTGGTATCAGAAATGCTTATATACAAAGATAGGTACCTGATTTTCTAAAAAGTCACTTTGGAATAAAAAGGGTAGATAATTACTATTATTATTTTTTTTTGTAAATCAAGCAAAATTACATCTATTTTTTTGTCAGATCAGTAAAAAAATATATTTTTGGTGTGCCACAGAATTTTAGTAATTAGTTTATATGTGCTGTCAGATGAAAAAGGTTGAATGTCGCTGCTCTAAACATACAGTTGCAGGTAATAGAAGCCTATCTAGAAGTGGCTTAAACTGTAACCAGGGAACTTACTCTCTCACCTAACAAGTCCAGAGGTTGGCAATTCCCAGACTAGTAAATCTATCAGTTCAACAATGTCGTCATAGACCAGGTTGCTTTCTCATTTTATTCTGCTGTCTTTAACATGTTACCGCTGTCTGAGGCTTCCTGCCCTCAGCAAAGATGGCAGAAAAAGATAACGATGTCACAAGGCATGTCTCCCAGGTAAAAGAGGCTCCAGGAGAAGAAAAGGATGTCTCTACGGCACCTGCCGATGGGCCCCTCAGCCCACCTTCCTCCACATCAATTAGTTCAACTGTCACAGGTGCCCATTCTGAACTAACCTCTGACAAGGCAGACTCGGCCACCCTTACTGGCTAGACAAATGAGAACTGGCCCCTCAGGACTGAGAATACAGCCAGCCTCACCGAAACACATGGTCGGGCAAAGGAAGGTAAATACTTTCTGCGTGAATTCGGATAGGCAAACCTGCTCTGAGTGCTTAGTTAAGTTTGCATTAAAAGAATAGCTAATAAATATTACAACACTTTAAGTCCAGGTGATAGGTGACATAAATTAAACAGAGAAGTATTTTCACTGGAAAAAAACACCTTAACAGAAGACATTACCAAGTTTTCTAACCAAATATAAATGATTCAGAAGTCACTCTCAAACCTGTTAACAGTATATGGATTGAAGATCTACTTTATGGAAGACACTGTGCTGATTATTATGTAAAATACCCAGCAGACAAGATGTCTGTTAGGAGGTTACAACCCAGTAGCAAGACGGACAAAAAGAGAAGTTTCAGTAACATTACAAACCACTAATATAGGAGCTGTCACATGATACCATGTGATTCAGAAACAAATGACAGGAGAAAATGTACAACACGAGATCAAAGACAGAGCTGTCTAGAAAGACCATGGAGACCTAGAGACAGAATTTCGTCTGAGACTTGAAGACTGAACAGGACATAGACAAAGTGAGAGAGGCCAGGCACTCAGTAGGAGGAAATGCTGGGCTGCGCGTCTGGGAGCAGAAAAACATCCTGGTTAGAACAGCGAGAGGTTCATGCAAAGGCAAACCAAGAGCAAACTGTCATTACCAATTCCTAGTTACATGTTTACTATTACAACCAGAAAGTTCAATCACTATTTGGGAGCTGTACATCCCCATTATCATCTGTCTATTTTTTAGTGAAAAAAAAAAACGAATTGTGTCCTCATGCCCTGACTGCATCACTCATACTGGATTGACAATAAAATAGACAAACAACAAACTAACGAACTGTAGAGGACCATCATGCTATACGTCATTCTATCAGACGCCTTAAGTGTTTGATATCATTGCTTTATAATGTCACCTAAATTTTTATTTTTTATGTGTTGCCACTTAGATTGTATCCTCAATGTAGACATATCATTTGCTGTATATCTTACATTATAGTAGTTATTCTCTAATTTTCATTTAGCTGCTCTAAAGTCATTTTGTCATCTGAAGACAAACCAGTAAAATTGGCCAGCGATATGTAAGCTCCCTCTAACAGTGACTATGCTGCCTCTGACATTAGAATAAAATAGCCTATGACACCACAGTCCAAGCGACTAGTAAACAGTGGTACACATAGTGACATCCAGAAAAGGGGTTCTTTAACTTTTTTAGAGTCATAGACCTTTGAGAATCTGATTATATGCAGAGACCCTTCTCCCCAGAAAAATACAAATACAAAATTTTGCTTATAATTTCAGGAGGCTTATCAACCACTCCACTCAGCCCCCCAAATTCACCGTGGCCAAGAACCCCAAACACAGCGACAGCAACAGAGGCAATGGCTGGTTATCACAGTTTTCAGCCCCTTCAAGCGATCATCAACAAACTATTTTAAGGGTTACAGTTTTCCTTTGGTGCTGCCAAGCATATTTTTGGCTTGTGTTTCAGGAAATAATAAATAAAAGAAATAAAAATAAGTTGTTCCATAACTTTAGAGCTGAGTTATTTAACTCAGAATAGTGAAAAGTTTCAGAACAACAACTTCTTTAAGTCATTAACACTATAAGGCGTTTGTATAGTGCACTTAATATTTATCACTAAAAATATGACACATACACACACATAGATAGCCATAAAAGTACATGCCATTTTTGATGGAAATACCAACTGTAGGAAATGAATCTGTTTCTAATTTAACTGATAACCAGAGTGTGGCAGCAATTCTTAATTCTTTAAAAATGTCTCACTAGTTAACGAATCATTTAAACCCTTCAGCTTACAATGGTTATGAATGGGCATTCTGGTGAACTCACTGACACGCATGCAGTGGCCCATGAGTCTGAGCTGGCAGAAGGCCTGTGTGTGGTGGTGATAGGATGCTACCCATTCCTTGGCCTGTGATATATCACTGATGATCAGGCCCTTCTTTCCAGCTAAGCCAGATGATGTCTCAGGATCATTCTCCCAAGCATTTCATTGAGTTTATCAGAAATAGCAAATGAATAAAAACTTTGTATTCACTTTTGTCAATAAAGAAGTCTGTGTATAGTTCCCTCTTACTATCTAACAATGTGATAAGGAACCCATAATGCTATTACATTTTATATGTAAAGAAAATCAGGCTGAAATAGTGAGTAGCTTGCTTGATCACACAGCAAGGATATGATAGAAATTAGATCCAAATATTATGATTTCCTGTTCAGTACCAATATTCATTAGGGTCAGATTCATCTGCAAATGACAAAACAGTGGCTCACAGAGAATAGAAGTTTATTCCCGTCTCACATAATGAAGGTTCACAGGAAGACATACAAGGCTGGTATGGCGGCTCCACAGTCTTCAAGGACCCAAGCTTTTCCCAGCTTACTCTGGGGTTATCCTCACAGTGTACTCTAGTCCTCATGGTCCAAGGTGGCGGCCAGTACTCCACCACCTCATCATATCCATATTCTACCTGCTGTGTTCTTAAAAGGTCTCCTAGAACCTGCCATCTAATGTTTCTTCTTATAACCCCACTGGCCAGAAACTTCAACTGCAAAATGGCCACAAGGCAATGTAATACGATACTAACCAGGAAAAAAAGGGAAACAGACACTGAAGGACAACTAGTAGCTTCGGCCCCTACATCATGTTGAAACTGGAGGATACCGGAAAAGTTAGCCTTAAGGTGTCTGGCAGAATGACTTGCAGCATGATGGGCCCGTATAACTCACGGGTCTGCTGCTGTTTCGCTGTCTTACCCTGTCAACCTGGTACGAGTGCACTCGCACGCCTTTTCACTGAAGCGCTCAGGAGATGATGTCGCAATCATCTTTAAAAATATTGAAAATGAATATTTAAAAATAATTCTCAGTTGTGATGAAACTAACAATTATCTGCTTTAAAAGTTGTTAATGAATTTCTGATAAAAAGGCAAAACAAAACACTAGTTCACTGCTTTAAAGTGGACAGATATCCAATAGGTCATTACTGTCAGTGGGATAAAATGCTGTGTCCCAGAACGGCCCGCAAGCCTCAACAACAACCCCTCTAGACTCCCTCTCATCAGTGGCACTGACATACCCTCTCTGGTCAGCCAAGAACTTTCCACTGGCCCTGTAAGTGGGCCAGATTCTTCTTCCTCTACATACTTTACACAGTCTGTCTCACCTCCTGGAAGGTTTGCTTTTCCCCCCACACATTATAAGTATTCCAACAATTCCCAAACATCAGCACACATAAAAATCACCTGCATTGGTTTTAAAAATGCTGATTCTCGGGCTATAGCTCCAAAGACTCTGTCTCACTTGGTATGGGTCAGGCCCAGGAATCTGCAGCACCTTTGACAAGGCGCAGAGAGCCTGGGACAGACAAGGTGAACATCAGGAATGTCCACTCGATGGTTCTACAATATTAAAAGATGGCCCTGGCTGGTGTAGCTCAGTGGACTGAGCAAGAGCTGCCAACCAAAGGGTCGCTGGTTTGATTCCCAGTCAGGACACATGCCTGGGTTGTAGGCCAGGTCCCCAGTGGGGGCCACGCGGGAGTCAACCACACATTGATGTTTCTCTCCCTCTCTTCCCCCCTCCCTTCCCCTCTCTCTAAAAATAATATATTTTTAAAAACTCAAAAAAATAAAAAATATTAAATATATATATATGAAAAGATTATATCACACTAATTTAAGGTGTTTTCCTTCTGGTTTAATTTATTAGATAATGTTATTCAGAGGTAACACCACAATTCTACCATGATATAATAAACAAAAAAGATGCTTAAAATTTTCAACAATTCACATGTATAAAGATTAATGTGTAATGCCAACAGGAATTCTTCCCTTCATAATATGCTTTGGTTGCCCTCAAAGGATAAAAAAAACAACAGAAGCTGAATGACATGACCACTTAAATAAAAGACTATTGCAGTATTACTAAGATTACCAGGAAGACAACAGCTAGGTCCCCTAACCCTACATGAATTACTGGTACAAAGTACAATGCTCACACTGTGTACATTTTACTTAAATTTCACCCTCATTAGTTATTTCCTCAGCAGAAAGAAATCAGAATAAACTTGAAGTTAAAATATAAAGGTAGACATCACAATTTCCCAGTTACGTGGTCTCAGACGTGGAAGATAGAACACAATGAAAGCCTCTACGGAAACACTCGAGGAGACTCCATTTATGTAACAGGGTGTGCATACCTCAGTTTTTTCCCTACTGAAGGAAATAGGACAGTAGTAAACCAGTCAATTACCCCCAAATAGCTATGCTAAACATATGACTGCCTGAAGTTTTTAGTTCAAAGAAGTAATATCTCAGAATTGCTCTGAGAAGTTTATGGGTGCTAATCTGTCAAATAATTTTACCTCAAGTCAATCTACACTGTAGCTAAAACAAAAAGAGTCATGGTCCACCTGGAATTCACGTTTGTGTAATTAATTTAATAAAACACTTCCTAACTTCTCTACTGACTCACACGCATATACATTTAAGGTTCCAAATATATTACTCTTAGAAAGCCTCATTTCTTAGAATTTTGAAGCTTTCTGCTCTTTGCCTATTTAATGTTTGAGAGGAAGTGTGTTTAACCTAGGAATTCTGTGGTTTTATTTGCTTTTTGTTTGTTTATGGCTTAACTACAGTGGAAGAGAAACTGTAACTTTGTGTTTTTATGAGGTCTTTTTCGAAGTGTCTTAAACACATTATTGGATGGTGTACAATTACTAAATTATAGAGAGTGAACTGCAGTGACTCTCAGCCCTGCGTGCACACTAGAACTACCCTGGGGAACGCTGGGAAATAAAAAGCGTCCAGGCCACACCCCAGGCCCATCTAATCAGAATTAGGGATGTGGTCGCAGTACCAGTGTATGTTCAAAGTGCCCCCTACTGCACAGGAGGGTTAGAACACCAGAGTTAGGGAGATAAGAGTCCTAATTTACATTTGAGTCAGCTGAGTCTACTGAGCCCCAGGAAGAATGAATGACTTTCTCACAATAAATTGCAGGAAACAGAGGGCTCAGTTCTGCCTCTCAGTACAGTTGGCACCTCTCCCTGACCCATCAAGTTCCCTCTCACTCTGCACATTCAAGATTAGGAAGGGTGGTACCTGCTCACCCCCCACGCCACAGGACAGCCTGGCCTGCACATTTTCATCTCAGAAGTGCTCTGTGTTAACAGTTAAACCAGACTTAAGAACCAACAAATGTGAAAATTCTGCTAGTTCTATCCATTAGATATACAAGCCCACAGTTCTTAATGGGAAATAAGCAATTGAATAATGAAGTTAGTCGAAAAATCCAGCACACTTTGCTTTAGAATTGAAAGGTCAAAAGTAAATTGTCATCTGAGTTTTAGTGGATATCAAATACATGGGTAAAGGGATATTGAGAGAGTAAGTTGCTTTTTCAATCCATAAACACTATTTTTTATACAGATTTGGTATACTTCTATTGTAAGAACAGGGAGTAAAAACAGGAAGCATGTGCTAAAAATCTGTTTAGTGTTGTCCTTGTTTTAATTAAAGCCTTCGGTCCCACACATGATCAAAGTGACTTTCGTCCCTCATTCCTTGGGATGTAAATTTTTACTGTACACAATTAAATTTCCACTTCTAAATAAAGAAAAGAACACAGATGAGGAGATTCCCTAAAAAGCGCCATATAAAAACATAATAGTTTAATTTTAGTGTGCACACATGGTTTGAATGATTCCCAGGAAGAGGAATTCAGTAGGAGACAATCTTAAAAATAACTCACTACATTTCAAAATCTGATTCATCATTTAAACTGGAAAACAGAAGGTGAGAATAAATTACTTACTTCCATATCAATACTTAAAAGATAAAATCCAAGCTGCTGTGATTTACTAAACTCTGATTCTAAATTCAATGAGTTTTACAAAATAATTTGCTTAATGGAAACTAGAAGTGCTTATGCCCTACTTTAAGAAGCACCTGCATATCCTGAAAAAGATGAGGAAGTTCAGTTGAACTGTAACCCAATTCCTTTAATGTCTGAAACAGTTCTTGCCCAATTCATTTTGCCTGCTTCACAGTTATATTCAGTATCTGGTCAATAGTATCACTGAACAACAATAACCTAAATCACCCCTTTTCATTTTATATTCTGGGGTGGGGGATTGTTGCTGTTATTTTTTCTTTACTTAGCTATAGCATATTAACCTAATTCATGCTTTTGTCTTAGTTTTGAAAGGAATTACATGCCAATATCTAGGCAATAGATACCCCTTCATCCTAATTTAAAATAACTATGAGATTATACACTACAGTAGTAAATTTGTAATCAACTTAAACATAATGTCTTAAAAGGACAATTAAACATGTCATAACAGAATAAAACCCTGGTGACTACAAATCGTAGTACCATGCTTGCTGGGGTTTGAAACAGCAGCATAAGACTAAGAAAAATCGCCACCCAGTGATGCAAATGAAAACTGCAATTTGTTTTTGTGTAAAATGAGCACCCTGGAGGATTACTTCCACTTCATTTCTGAATGAATGAATAGCTATTACCTTCTTATGTGAATAGGAACTGGTTACAAGGGAAAGGATATATTCCTACTAGTTGTTCCTTTTTCCTTATTCTTATTCAGCACACTCAACATTGTACAAAGGCTACAAGCTCTGCAAACCTTGAGAGAAGTTTTACATCCAAAAGTGAGCTAACTGTATATGAACGGACCAGATATTCCTATTATCAACCAAAGTGCTTAGGCTCTGCCCCGACCCTGAATTTCAGGTCTCAAGGTGTTGACTTGAGCAACTTAGCAGCCCCATCTAATAATTGTGACCTAAAACCTATTTATGTGAAGCAGGAAGAGTTTTCCTAGGGGAAGAGACTCAAGTGGGAAAAAAAATTTATACTTTTAACAACATAATTTACTCTGACCTTGTTAAAAACAGGTTATAAAGGCCACATACAACGATAATTTTACAAATTCTGTAGACTACATATTGATACGAAGTTATTGCCATAAATATAATCATGTTTCTAAGTCTTCAGTTGGTTGCATCACTTCGAAGTTATGCCAATCACATACATTTATTTTGCTACAATGTTATTTGCCGCACACGAGGAAAAGAAAGTTATATGAATACACGATAACCAAAGTACATGTGTGTAAGCATGGGGCCATGTTAATAGTAGCACTTCATATCTACCATTTGCCCTATTTGACATTTTCCAAAATATCTTCCATGGTATTCTCTGAGACTAAGGTAGAATGTATGTCGGTATAGAACCACACGATAAAAAAGAGCAACTCAGCAGAACAAATTAGTTTTTTTTAAAAAAAAAAGACATTACCATTCTATTTTTAAAGACAATTAACTATATTCCTAATATTCTGTCCTGACTTTTATCAGTCAATTCAGTTAAGTCCTTCTATGTTGAAGGATTTTTTTGCTGACTAAACAATGTATACCATCTCCCAATCTCAACTTCATTAAGGAGATTATAGATTCCTACAATATTTTATATATTTAAAATATTAAATAGTGAAAATTTCGAGCATAGCCAAAATTAAAGCCAAACTTTAAGAATAGTAATATGCCATAAAGTAATATGGCACTAATAACAGTAATAAGAATATAAAGTAATATGTTCTTACTTTAAGAACAGTAATAAAACAAGAAAATGTGAATAAAGCAACATATGAAAGCCAAAAT
>VMDR010026390.1:0-14042 GCA_007922815.1 Macrotus californicus
TATTTATATAAAACCAAAACTTAATTTTTTCCATCTGTTAAAGGTTTTCCTTTTTGAGTAATCTGTTGAGAAAGCAAAATTCTGTGTTTTATCAAAATAATTTTGTGTTTTATACTGTCTTAATCAAGTCTTTGATTATTTCAGAAAACAATCTTCTCAATAGTAAGAATGAACTTTCTGTATATGTATTTGTTTTTTTTTTAATTTTTATTTATTGATTTTAGAGGGAGGAAGGGAGAGAGAAACATCAATGTGTCGTTCCACTTATTTATGCATTCATTGGTTGATTCTTGAATGTGCCCTAACCAGGAACTGAACCCATAACCTTGGCATATCAGGATGACGCTCTAATGAGCTGCCAGGCAGGGTTATACTTGTCTTTGTAATCTTTCATTGTCACTTTGGTAAAATATATAATTAAATATTGTTTCATAATAACCTGTGACCCTTATTTATTTAGTCAAGTGTTCAAACCTTTTGATATTTTTGACAAACCTCTGAAAACCAAATTCTAAAAGAAGTCTTTTTGGACTCCAAACTAACGTAGACATTTCCCAAAGAGTCCCTCAGAGAACAGAAGGAAAACTTGCAAGGCAAAGAAACTCTGGTCTAGATCCAGAGTCACTGATAACAGGCAGCATTCCATTCTGACCCAGGGAAGGAACAGCGGAATCTTTCATCAAAAGAACACAAGACTCAGAGTCTGGGCGGGACATGTGTTCAAATTCCAGCTCTGAGCATAACTCAGTGAGTGACCTTGGACAAGCATAGCTTAACAGAGTCATTTCTTTAGATCTAAGTATGTAGCTATTTATTACACTTATTACACTCATCCTTGTGATGGTCACGTGAGAGTCTGTGAAAATGTTTGGCTCATGACAGAGTCTTGACAAGTGTTACCTGAATCTCCCTCTGCGGAAGCCACAAAGAGACAAAGGCATTTATGCTATTCCTGTTTGCCCAGGCTCTGAGCTGGGAGCAGTATTCCTGCTTGGACCACAAAATGAAAAGAGGGTCCTTAGCTAGTGAGGCCTAACAGCTACATTCCATTATAGACCCAAGAAAGCATTTGGCATTAATCAAAGCTATAAAATATCTCTTGAGGCGCTACATGCCCAACTTATTGGCTTGTATGTCTCAAATTTTCATTTCTAATTTAAAAATACAACTAGTTTGTTCCCAGTTACAACTGGTCTTGTTGTCTACTTGTCAGCAAGCACATAACTTCTCTTTAATCACAACATCAGACAAATGAGATCCTTCTATCAGGTCAAGGTTCTTCTGAGAATAGTCAATTACTATCTGCCATAAAACTATGCATATCTTATCAGAAGTTTTTTGAAAACAGGCTAATCTATTCATACCTCAGATTTCAACACATGAGTCAGTCATTCTCTTTGACAGGGAACTACATGGGTTTAAAACTTAAAAACTAAAGCTACCCAACTATCATGTTACTGAGTCAAAGAATAATACAGGTAACAAATAGCTGTTTCAAAGGTGAGTAGCGGTGGAGACACGTGAAGCAATTAAAATTAAATCACCAGCCTCATGTTGAGGATGGAGTCTGAGCAACCACTGAGAAAAGTGCCATCAGCACTGCCTGCCCTGCGGTCAGAGCTCCGAGACCTGTGGCTCCTGCATCCTCATCCCGTCCCTACACACACCGCCCAAGGCTCTTCGAGGTTCTCAGCGGCTACAAAGCAGGGCAGACACCGATTGTCTACTTTCCCTGTTGATGAGGATGGCCACCAGGAGTTCCTTTTCCCTCCTTCTATATACTTGTGATTTATGACAGAAACACAGAAATTTCTTCTGTTTATCAGGTTATAATTTCAACATATGCATGTAAAGCCATGGTTCAAAGTGAAACACATCAACAGGTGGCATTAGTGTTATTCAACTACTCTGAGGTTTGCCGAGTTTGAGCTCATAGTCACACCTCGGTGCTCACTGGCTTCAGACCTCGTCCAACCCTGTACTCGCCACATTTTGACAAGAAAGAAATGTTGCAGTATTTGGTGCTTGCTCAGAACTTGTTGCACGTGCTAGACCTTTTATGAGTCACAACGCTGTCCCGCAAGAGAAAATGCTTCATCGTTCGGTACGCATCGGTTTCGGCAACTCATCACAAGTTCCGGAAAGAAATAAAGATGAGTACTGAGGTACCACTGTATTTGTTAAGTGTGTTATGACCATGAATATCATAACGTCCTGTAAGTACAAAGTGTGAGAAAGCACTATAGTATCAAAGCAAAGAATTTTAAAGAATAAAATGGCGAGAAAATAAATTGCTTATATGAAACCACCGGTGGAATAAAAAGATCAAGGGGCAAGCTGATGTTCAAGGGTCATGGGAAAAAGGAGTCAAAGGAGTCAGCCAAGAAACTGAGGAGGGTTGGAGGGGGAGGGGGAAAACTAAGAGAAGCCAATGAAGAAAGACTGGATGAGGACAAGCCATTAAAACGTAACCCAGAAAACAGAACAAACTCTCAGGGAAAAGGGGCACCTCATAAAAACTGAAGCAGCTGCTACTAGAAGTGGTTATTTACAAAGTTAGGTCTCACCTAAACTGATCTTACAATGGAGATGACAAACGGGTAGGCTTGAAAGATAATTTGACAGCTCCCAAGGAGCAATATGATTCTTCTTTTTTTTTCTAATTTTAGAAAGAGGGGAAGGGAGGGAGAAAGAGAGGAAGAGAAACATCAGTGTGAGAGAGAAACATCAATTGGTTGCCTCTCATATATGCCCCGACCGTGGATCTACCTGGCAACCCATGCCTGTCCCCTGACGGGGAATCAAATCGGCAACCTCTCAGTTTGCTGGATGACGCCCAACCAACCGAGCCACACCAGCCAGGGCTGACTCTTCATTTTTAAAAGTGAACTACTAAATAATAAAACCTTCAACCTTGCTTTGAGAGCAAGACTGCCATAATGCATACATATTCCCTCTCAAATGATCATGTATCGTCATAACCATGAGAGCACTTTATTCTGCATCTTTCGGAAAAACCTAGATAAATCAGTCCCCGAGTTGATTAGTGATCTGGTTTTAACACCAAATCTCATGCTCAAGGCCCAATTCCAACCCTGTGAAGTTTTTACTAACCACTTTTCCAAATGGCTATCATCTTTCTCTTTTGACTCTCAGAGTTCCCTGCCCCTCAAAACTACTCAATTGGCAATCACATTGTCTAACGCTCATTTTTACACCAGAACTGGACAGATGCTTTACATATGCTTTCTCTAATCCTTACAACAACTTTGCAAAATTGGGATTGTCCCTATGTTATAGATGAAGAAACTAATGCTTAGAAAGGTTACCTAAGGTTGTCCAATTAATAAGGGACAAAACAAGGATCCGAACCCAGATGTACCTTACTTCCCAGCCTTTGCCTTTCCCCACCACGCACACTGCCTCTTGCATGAAAGTACTACTTACCAGTCACGATCTCTGCAGACCCTGGGCAGGTTTTTACACCTCTCAGTGCCTCAGTCTTCTCACTCATGGAACAATACACTAGACCACTAGCGTATTGTTTCGAAGATCAAGTAACACCATGTATACAAAAACCCTTTATAAACTATAATGGTTTTTATTACATCACTAGATTTTATGTTTCTTCAGGACAGGTTCTTATGCCTTACATGTCTATGTCCTTCAATACCCAATAAAAGGCTTAATATGAATTGAACATCATCGACTAGTCTTTGGAAAGATTTGAGACACCTTTTACCCCTCCAAGGAAGAAGGTGGTGTCCCATTTCATGAAGTCTAGATTGAGTGTCCTTAATCCAAACCTGAATTACAAAACAGTGACAAATTCAGTGCACCCATAACATGAGACTTAAACACCCTACATGGCATGTAACTGTCCGGTGTTTTCTCTCCAACAAGGCTTTCAGTGCTGTAACAGTTTGACAAAGAGAAAACCCCAAATACCAACACCCTTTGTAAGAAAAGGTGCCTAAAGGAGGAAAAGCAGGAAAAAGGCTGGTTTGTTATCAGAGTTAAGAGACCTTATTGTTCTGATTTACAGCCTCCTGATGATGATAGTATCCACAACACTGTCTCACTCTTCATTCACTAGGAAATCTGATTCACGTTAAGAAAAAGACTATAACATACTTACCATATTTTCTCATGTATACTCATCCCCTTCCCCCAGTAAAATAGGCATACCTAGTGAGATATCCAGGGAAGTAGCCCAATACCCTGTGAAGTCAGGCTAGACTAGATTTGCCACCAGGTAAGCACAGGGTAAGGGCACCAACCTCCTGCCCTGCTGTTATGTGATTCTTGGGAAGTTACTTAGTATCTTTGGTAATGATGGATCTGTTTTCTGGTCTGTAAAACACAGAGCTAACATTACTCATTTTGCCTATTTCACAGATTTATTGTGAAGGTCAAATGAAATAATATATATTAAGTTAATTTACAAATTATAAATATATTACTAGAAATAACTAGACAATGACCTACTACTTATACTGTGGTAAATGTTTGGTATTAGCAAACTAAGAGACTGATTTTTCTGGGTATGTTTACCTTGTGGGACCAGAGAATTTTTTTTAAAAATCTACTCATCTTTGAAAAGAGCATAACAAATATTATCTTAACTACAGAAGCTATGGGAAAGGTAGTTGGTAAAGCTGATCCTTCCACAATGGATCTATAGTCCAGGCAAAAATAGTTTCCAATGGTTTAGATACGCCTCCCTAAAAAGTATGAAATGGATGATTAGATCAAGCTGCAGCCACATACTGCATATGTGACAGGGGTTACATACCAGATCATTTTACCTGGTACCTTGGTCTCTGCAAAATGCTAAGTGGCTCAGAGTACTAAACACTAGGGCTTCTTGTTTAAGTCTCCCCACTGGTCATCCCAGGTGCTTCCCTAACACCTCTGCAAAAAGAGAATAAGGAGAACTGAGAAATCAAAAGTATTCTTGGATCCAGGACATGCCTACCATCTCTCTTTATGCTTCCTTAACTTAATTCCTTTCTGAACTGGGCTTAGGGACCCACAATGTTGAAGATGTAGTTTACCAGCTGACCCCTTGAGCCCAGTAATTTTTTGAACTGTTACAAACTTCACAAAACTTTTTTAAAAAATGTATTTATTTTTAGAGAGAGGGAAAGAGAGGGAGAAAAACATCAATGGGTGGTTACCTCTCACGTGCTCTCTACCAGTGGTGGGAGGACCTGGCCTGCAACCCAGGCATGTACCCTGACTGGGAGTCAAACCAGCGACCCTTCGGTTCGTAGGTTCGTGCTCAATCCACTGAGCTACCAGCCAGGGCTACAAAATTTTCAACTAGAGAAAAATTGCATGAACATCCAAAAGTAGAGTAAAAGCTAGAAAAGATCCGGGTTCACCCATACAGTATACATACAAACATCATTTTTGTTTATCAGCCATGTTGAACTGTCAATACATTTCTAGTCACAGCAGTAAAAAAAAGGAAAAAACATAGTAAGCTCTTCGGAGCAAATTCTGCCAGGAGCAAGTATTTTAGACACTATGTATCCTCGGTTCAGTATAAAGATGCTGAATTTGCCTTTTAAATCAAGATAAACAATATAAATTGCCTGAGCACTTGAAACCCTAACATCCTATGAAACCGTTCCACTCCCCTCATTGGGAACTTGCTAACGTTTCTCAAATAATCAATCCCCTGAATAAAATTCCCATTTTCCCAGAAGGATCCTAGAAGTGAACGTAATGCTTCTTTGTGTCAAGACCATCTTCACCTAATTTCTGCCCTTTTATTGAAAAAGAGTATTTTGATGTTGTACCATCTTTGTCCCTGATTATGATTTGAAAGTCACTTGAAGCAACAATGACCTGTCAAGTTTTTCATACTGATGCCATTCTATTTTTTAATAAAGTTATTCTTGTTTGTTTAGGTTTGGTGATTTTTAAAATATCAAAGCATGCCATTAAACATTTCCTCTTTTAATAATCTTATGGATCGTTTGACCTTGCCTTAAAAGGCTTTGAACTTCAGAAGTCCCTGAATTGCAATCAGCATAACATTTAAGGCCCACTTCAACCCGATCTATCTTGCTCTTCTAAAGTTTTCCTGTGAGAAATAACATCTGTTATCAGCAGAGCCAAGGAAGCATACTCACCAAGTGAACATAAGGCACAAAGTATCCAAAAAGCGCAAGTGGTATTCCAACTGCCCACACTGTATAAGCTGTCACCTTGAAGATGGCAAAATTGAAAATTTTTTTTGGAGGACTGTACTTTCTCCTGGAAAAGAGGGAGAATCTGTTGCCTCCTTTGATTCCACTCTCTTTCTCTCTGACACTGGAAGCAAGAGGTCGGTAAGTAAAGCCAGCCAGAAAGAGAACAAACATGAAGACGCAGAGGACCCTCAGTGTGTAAAAGAGGCCCACGCTGCTGATGAGAACGCTTAAAAGCCAAGGCAGCAGAATTGTGAAGATACTGCTGCCAGCAGTGACAATGCCATTCACCAGTCCAAGGCGCTTCTTGAAATAGTGTCCCAAAATGACCAATGAAGGCTGGTATGCAAAGGAGCAGCCACAGGCAAATATGATTCCATAGGTAAGGTACAGAGGTTCGATGGAACTGTGTAAAGATGAAAAAGACAGAAAGCAGCTTTCATTATTTTTATCATGTGCTTGGTAGAATAAAACCTTAGCATAAAAGGGGGTTCTACTTAATCAGTGCATTTTCTATGAATAAAATCTAACTAAACACACATGAAAAACTTAATCAACCACGAATGTAGCACTAAAAACATTTTAATTTAATCCAAATGGGTAATGCAAATGTTAAAGTGATTTTGTTCCTACTCCTCTTCCCATGGGTTTCTGGTGAACAAGGCAGCACTGGGCAAAAGCTGGTGTGCGGTCCACAACTCAGAGAGGACAGGGCCGGGGAGGGCCTCCATAACGCTGACAGTGATCAAACTAACCAACAAACAAGTCTCAATAAAAGTTTAAAAAGTTATAATTTAATTATGAAACTCATTATCTGACGGAGTTTTCCCAGGCACTTACTAAGCAAATATTCAAAAACAAGGCTGCGTTTTTTTATACTTCTTCCCCAAGGTTACGTCAGAAACATTCGCACAGAAGAGCGGTCGTGTCTCATTTTTGCTGGCCTAAGGGCTGCAGACCAACCTTTGCCCTGTACTGCACTGTTCTCAGTGTTGTGCAAGATAACAAGGAATCATATTCTGATTGCAGGAAGGCTAAACGAAGCATGTTCATTAGTGATCCCAGTTTGTAAGCTTCAAGTCCACGTACATCTCAAAACAAAAATAAAGGATTAAGAATTTTATAGTTTAACCAAGTAACTTAATTATATATCTCTTCTGAAAATAAAGAATTATATCATTACATCCTTTGAAACAAGATACGGAGTAAAATAAAACTAAAGTTGTTTTTTAAATGTCCAATTTGAAAGGCTATTTATCAAGTAGTAAAGGCAACTATTTATTAGAAACTAAGATAAAGTTGGTTAATAATTAAATTTTGGACAACAATACTAGTGGAGGTAATCACAAGGAACTCTAGAATCTGATAAAAATTAATGCATGCCTGCAACCCTTTCAGGTGCCCTTCCCCTCTACTATCCATCCACAGCTGGCTCCATCTTTCAAGAGTCACTCCCAAGTTAACTTCACATCACTCTAATCACTCATTGCTGAATCTCCACTCTCTAGCTACATTCAGCAGCTACTGCGCTCCAGGTACTTGGTGAAAAAAATATTTAAGATGCGGTTATGTCCTACTCATAGTTTGGTTAGTAAAACAAGACATCCACCCTACATAATACAGAACAGGATGTAAATAACAGTTTGTTAACTCTGCATCAGTTTTTCCACATAAGTAGTTTTCCAGATAATTGCAACTTACTTCTTAAGGCACTAATTTATTTTTAATATTTTTACTTATAATTTTATTTTTCTCTAATTTTAGAGGAAAAGCCTGAATCTAGTATACACGTCTCTGCCTTCTTCAGAGCATGTGTTAAAAATGGTATTGACAGCAGAGTACTCAGGAACGTCGACTTCTACAGTCATACTACAGCACTGTAAGGCCATTGGTGGAAAACCCAGGGAGCCAAGGAGGTCAACTGAAGACATGCTCTGACACCACTGTGAGTGCTGAGTGCTGGGTGGGACCAGCTTCACTCCCTCCCACAGAGTCAAGCACACATGCTCTGTGCTGGCGTGTTCACTGCCACAGAGCCTCTTTTCCCTTATTTCCAAATCCCCACCTCAGTAAGAAATGGCTCAAGTTGTGGAAGTCTGGCAACTGAGTGAGTGCAGTACAAATCAGTAAGGTGCCAGTCATGTGTGTAGAAAGGATTCAGAGAAGGGACCCTGACGCAACCTGGGACTGTTGGAGAAGGCTTTCCTAAGAAGGCAGGACTTGAACTTTAGGAAAAGTGGGTCCATTGTTCGACACTTAGAACTTATACCACATTTCTGCTTCCTCCTATACATTGCTCTCAAAGTTTATAGCTTTTGATCAGTGGGTTAAATAGTGAAACTAAACAGAAAATATGAGAGCATTACATGTATTAAGGTAAATATGGTTTCAGGACGTTGTGTGTCAATGAAGGGAGAGAACAGAGAACTCAGTCACAATGTAAAACATATTTCATAATTTTTACTTCTCAGTTACCAAAAAGGTTTGAAAAACACTGCTTGCTGTAAGGTCTGTATTTTGCCTACCAAGCAAGGTAATAAATTTCATGGGTTTTCTACTCTGGATCCTCTCCCCAGCAAAGTCTGGTTGTTAATATATTCAGTAACTGCAAGGGCCGCAGGTACTAACAAAGGGTCCCTGCAAGCTTCCAGGTCCAAAAAGGTATCTGACAACTCGTGAATAACACAAGGTTGTATTAAGGCTAAAAAAAAGAACTAGAAGTAAATTCTGATCTCACAGAACTAACCAAACAGAATCTTACTTCAAACAAACCTGGTGTTTGTCTTTTTAAAAGACAACTTTAGAAGGAAAAAGCCCTAAAGGCACTTTAAAGATGGAATATATATTTTCTACAGAGACATAAAAAGTAATTGTTTAGAATCCAAATAAAATGTCTAAGTTAGGCAAAAAAGGGAGGCTCATTTTAGAGTTGAGGAAGGGGTGTAGGTAGGGTGGGGATAAACTTACTGAACCAAAGATTCTGTTGATTAAATCCAGAATATTTAAAAATAATCACGGCAAGAAATGTAAGTGTGTGCCTTTCTAATAACCTCGATGATGCTTTTCAACTAGTGCGTGAAAACAGCTAGGGAAGGGAAAGAGGCAGAAAATTAAGATACACCACTGAAGTAGATACAAGATGGATATCATTTTAAGAGGTTTTCTTATTAATCACCTCCCGTTAGCCACAGCAACATGTTAAGCCAGTGTTTCTCTAACTAAGGACTATCCTGACGATGCAAAGGGAGATACTGGCAGAACTGGGACTGGAGAGAGAAGTGCTTCAGGCAGTAACATGCCCGTCAGCTCTTTGCAGTGAGTTCCTCTTCAGTGCACCACGTCTTTTAGCACACACAGGGAAAGTGAACTGATATTTTTTATCTTAAGCTGCACTGGACCACTTCATTTTGCCATAATCTTTTTAAATTTTAGCATGTTTTTTTTTTTTTTTAAATGCACACAGAATTCTCTGCCTGGGTTGAAATAAATAGTGAAGTTTTGATTTCATTAATAAAAATATTTCATAACGAGCCTAAGAATAGCTGCTTCAACATACCACTTATTGTACCCATTGGGCCTCAGCCTAAGCTGACCTTAAACTAATGTTCTTGCTTTAGACAACTCACAGTTATGAGTTCTTTTAGGATTTTTATGTGAATAGAAACAAAAAAAGAAACATTTTTCCTGCTCCAGGGACCTGATTGACATCTCACTCTTAAGCACTGCAAGCAAAAACATTCAATTTCCCAAGCCCTGATTTGCTGCTATGGATAACAGTGCTTAAGTTAAGTTGCTTATCATTTAAGCAATGAAAGAAGGATGTTTTCTTATAAACAGCAAAGTTTCTGAATGGAGAATTTTAAAGTACCTAACATTTTTTGAAAAGCAACATAAAAAAATCCAGGCCTTACCTTACAAAAGAACTGGACATGAGCCCAATGAATCCAACAGCAGCGCCCACAACAGCCGTTTTCCGACAGCCAAAGGTGTCTGTGAAGACGCTGACTATTGGGCAGCAAAAGAAAATCATCCCCATGCAGAGAGAACTTACCCATGCTGTAAAGACAAAAAAAAGGGGAACATTACAACATGGTAAATTATATTCGCACTTATTCCACAAGCTATAACCCATATTTAGAGAAATATTAATGCAGAAAAGTATTACCCAGACAAGTGAATGGGGGAACGTTGGAGTAAACTACTAACAAATATGAATCATAGCTCAGAGAATTAGCTAATACTAATTGTAATTAGCAGAGCAATTATTTGTGTTCAATCTAATTCTTGGGAAGTTTGCATTCTTAAATAAATCAAACATTCTTCTAGGACTCAAACACTATTAATCTCTACCCTAATTTCTATGGTTTTAAGCAACTTCTCCATGGAAAAAAATTAATTGAAAAAAATGCCATAAGTAGTCAAACTGCAAAGGAATTATGACCACCAAAGTAAGGATAGTGGTTAACCACCGGGTGGAGAAAAGAGAATTATAACCATTTGGATCTAGTAGTTAAGAAATGAACATTTGGCCCTGGCTGGTGTGGCTCAATGGATTGAGTGCCAGCCCTTGAACCAAAGGGTTGCTGGGGGGCACATGCCTGGGTTGTGGGCCAGGTCTCCAGCGCAGGGTGCGAGAGAGGCAACCACACACTGATATTTCTCTCCTTCTATTTTCTCCTACCCTTCCCCCCTCTCTAAAAATAAATAAATAAAATTTAACAAAAGAAAGAAATGAACATTTAGCCCTGGCTGATATGGCTCAGTGGACTGAATACCAGCCTGCAAGCTGAAAGGTCACTGGTTCGATTCCCAGTCAGGGTATATGCCTGGGTTGTAGGCCAGGTCCCCAGTTGGGGGCATTAAGCAACTGACTGATGTTTCTCTCCCTTTCTTTCTCCTTTTCCCTCTCTCTAAAAATAAATAAATAAAATTTTTAAAAATATGAAATGAACATTTGCCTAGAGTCCGGACTTAGTTCTTTTGCTAAGGAAATCAAATCATACACAGGCAGAGTATTTGTTGATGAGGATAATAGTTAATGAGCATTTCATTATTAATAAAACCATACATATATTTTATCTACTTTCTCAAAGTATGTTATCTTCCACAATAAAAAAATTAAGCATCAGAAGTCACAATTTCCTGTCCCGATTCTATGAAAATCAAAAGAAAACTAAAAGAGAAAGAAACAAAGACTGAGCACAAATTATCATAATTTTATGCCAAAGAAATGAGTGAGCTCATAAGATGTCAGTCTGTAAATGCTTCTTTACAAATATGACAAACTAGTGGGGCCTGAGGGGACAAGGATCTGGGTTCAAATCCTGCAACTTCTGTAACTACAATATATCCTGAGTCTGTTTTCTTATCTCAAAAGAGAATCAAACATATAAACATTTTCAGGATTACTAAGGATTAGAGAAAATGTATCTATACATCATTATCTAGCACAGCAGCACTTAATAATTTAGAATTTTAACAACAAATTGTCTTATAAAATGAAACACATGATCTAGAGATCTCCGTCAAGCTCTGAAAGTGTACTAGTGTATTTTTCTATTTCCTCAGCAAAGGAAGCGCAGACTCTATGCAGATGGCCATCTCTCAATACCAGGGTCCAAATGAAGCTGTACCAGAATAACAATTTCATTTATTTCTTTGTCTTCTTACATTTTAAGTTATTTTTTGAATTCTGTATATTTTAATCAGCTGCATTTCAACACCAGAAAGAAGGGAGACTGATCTTAAAACAAATGCAATGCAGAGACTACAAACAACTCAATCTTGACTTCAGTGTTGGTGGCTGGGGCTTGGGGGGATTCAGAGGTGAACAGGAGAGAGAGGCAATTGGTCAGATGAGTTAGCAGATCCCAGTCTCAATGTGCAGAGCTGTTCAGTATAGATCTGTTTAAGGAGAAATAATTTTTTAGGCCCCAGTCTGGTAGCTCAGTTGGTTAGAGCACTGTCCCAATATGCCAAGGTTGCAGGTTTGATCCCCAGTCAGGGCACACACAAGAATCAATCAAAATATACATAAATAAAGTAGAAGAACAAATCAGTGTTTTTCTCTCTCTCTCCTCCCCTTCCTCTCTCTCTAAAATCAATCAATAAAATTTTTTTAAAAAAAATTTTAGTATGCTATCTTATGTGAAAATACCCCCCAATTTATAATAATTGAATCTCATTCAAAAAAGTTCAGTCACCTGTCACATTTATAAAACGATCTAGGCAGACTAGAAGAATAGCATCACAACATCTGTTTCTGGATAAAGGCACTTTTACAATTAGCAAAAATGCCAACACTAAACAGGAGACCACATTTGCAAGAAATCCAGGAACTTACATTGTATGTAATGCCCATATAAGTCTAGGCCCTTTCAAGAATAAAAGCAATTCTTTATGTATTACTGTAAATTTTGATCTGTTATACCAAATATGAACATTTTTACAGATTTTTATGTCCACTGAGTATAGTGGTGGATTATATCCATCACTAAGTGCTGGATATAATCAAATACAACTTCATTTTTGTCTCAATTATCCCCTTAAAATTTATGCAAGGGATAACATTCCCCTGCCATTGGAAGACCACTTCAACAGACCCACACGATTCTTCCAGCCAATATTAAATAACAGAAAGACCTAGGGTCACTTTAGTTAACAAACCAATCTTCCCTTGGTAATCAAACCTTTTTTCCCAACCCCTTCCAGGAAGAGAGTAAGATCAGCATGGTCTCTTCATTTGCTATGCCTTCCTCTCCCCTCCCCAGCTGTCATTCTCCAAACTGGGCACAGGAGAGAGGCACACTGCAAGAAGGAAGGCAAGGAGATCCCAACTTAAATGGTCCCGCCAGAAGGCCTGTCTGATCATGTTTAAAGCTGACTTTTTTCTCAGATTCACTTTTGTGGGTTCTTCAGTCTCACCTCAGAATTCCTTCTAGCTCTAGTTCCAAGAGTCTCTGTTGGAGCCTTACTGCCCTTCTAGGCAGTTTATTTGGGAAAGAATCCAACAGTTCCAGCCTGCCCCTCTCCTCACTGGGCCTGCCTCTAACCTGTCGGAAACACTCACAAGTCCTTTACCCTGACAAATGCTGGAGTGCAGGCAAATTCCAACACAGCCACCTCTTGGATAGCTCTTCAGAGCAGGGAGCCAGGTAGTTCTCTCCTTGTTGAATTTCTCAGGGATTAAGACCCCCATCCTCTGTGCCCCCTAAATAAGGAGAATTCTTTAAATCTCTAAGTGATCCCTTTAAAACTCCTCTCAGCATGCGCCCCGCCATGTCTCCTATGGGGCGGGAGGAACCCACAGCATAACTTTCTGAAGGAAACCATACAAAATGTTCTTCCTTACCCCATAAAAACCCTTCTTATGGGTTTTAGAGCTTCTACCTGGTTCCTGAACATGAAATATCTCACGTTTTAATTTTACACTATTGTACCTTAGTGCCTTAGCTAAATCCCAATAGTGTGTTCTGTTATAATAATTAGCAATAGATGAAGTTCGGTCTCTCTTCTGATCAAATTCAAGAAGAAATTAATTCTTGAATGAATAATTACTTGCTATTATAAACTCATTAACATTTCCAGTTTTTATAAAGTTTTAATCTGGCATCCCAAAGAATCCAAGGTCTTATGGGTTATGATATACACCATAAAAATATAATAAACTTATTCTCTTTCACCTCTTCCAAGTCTGACTGTGATTATTATTTATAAAAACTCAATAGTGTTAGCTGTGGAAATGATAATATATTTGTGTATACTGATGAAGGAAGTACTTTTATTAAGTTCACTTAATAATTGAGAAACTCAAGTACATAGTTACTATATCCAGCATGGCAA